>JAXBDA010001315.1:0-57024 GCA_036023075.1 Gaultheria prostrata
AATTGAGACATTTGAATGACCTAAATGCGTAAATGATATGCATGGTTATACCTTTCCGGATTGAGCTTCGAAACACTTGGCACGGTAATGGCTTGATCATGAAGCTTGAATAACTCTTGAGTGGAGTCTCTAGACTCAAATCCTAACACTCTACCTCCCAAACCCCAATAGCACATTACATACTCCGAAAGGCTTGACATAACCCGGAAAACGCCAACAAACCTAACAGTTAATTTTTATTATCCAAATGCCAAAATTTAGTTATTGGCTAAAAGGTTGTTATCTTTGATTATGCCAATGTGAACCAATTTTTGAACAAACATTGTTAACTTTAGTTATTTAGATGTTTTGATTATTCCATTAGTGATGCTCTTAGTCCCTATAAAATACACCAAGTTTCAATTTCGTTCTTACAAAATATTTTGTGTCAATTTCGTCCTTATAGTTTCAGAGGAATTTCAATTTGCCCTTCCGTCAAATTAATGACGGAAAATGTTTATGTGGCAAATGGAAAATGCCTAAAATACCAATAAATACTTAAAATACTAGAAAAAATGATTAATCTCTAAAAAAATGACGAAAATTTATGAAAATTTTAAAATACCGAACAAAATCATTAGACAAAAAGTTTATGAAATTTTTCTGATGATTTTTTTTGGAAATTTATGATTCATATCGACGAGAGAAAATCAGAAAAATATAAAAATATGGATCGAAGTTAAAAAAAAATCATATAGGCAGAAACACAGGAAATGACTTGTATAGTAAACAGAGGATATGTGATTCCCAGTCTCCGACTGCCTCCAAGTATTAAACAAATACTACTCAATAAAATGAAGTACCAGCGTGATTTTAAGACGGATCAATTCTCATCACATAAATTAATTATTTTTAGAAGTTTTTAGCACTTTTAGGAGTTTTCGGATTAATAGCTAAAAATGAAAAACTCATAAATCAATACTAAAATACTAGCATCCACGTGTCTTTCTTGTCAAATTGTAAACCGGCCAGAGAATCAACGTTGGTAAATTCATTAGCAGAATAAAAAATACTCCTTACAACTTGACATGTCAACTCTCACTCCTTCGTCTTTGGTAGCTTACTGGTCATTGTGTTCACATTAAACATTGTGGATTTGCTTTTGATAAGAACCTAATAATATCATGTTTGCAGATTGTTGAAAGCAAACATTGATTTTCAAAACAAACATCCCAACAACGCAAGTGGAAAATATTTAAATGCAAAAAAAAAAAAAAAAAAAAACCGAGTACGTCCTGATATTCCCAAGCACCAACATATCATTTTCAAAATCTAATTTGATCAACTTGGTAATTTCAAACCCAGTATCAATTTGATAATTTGAAACTTACTTCCATTTCCCGTTTAGGTTGTGAGTTTATTGTCATCTTATACAGATTTTTTTTTTAACTTCGATCCATATTTTTATACTTTGCTGATTCCTTGTCGATACGAATGATTAATCTCCAAAAAAAGTCTTAAGACAAATTTCATAAACTTTTTGTCTAATGATATTTTTCCCCGGTATTTTGAAATTTCCATATTGTCATTTTTTTTAGAGATTAATTATTTTTTTCAGTATTTTAAGCATTTTCCGTTTGCCACATAAGCATTTTCCGTCATTAATTTGACGGAAGGGCAAAATTGAAATTTGTCTGAAACTATAAGGACAGAATTGACACAGTATTTTGTAGGGAAAAAATTGAAACTTGGTATATTTTGTAGGGACTAAAATAGTAGATAAGCCTAAAATCAAATCAATGCTTGTTTGTTTGTTTGGCCCCAGCGGCTGGCTTATACATCATACCTACATCCAATCAAAACAGAACTATTATAGCTCAACAAAGAACACAGGACAACTATATACGCTATACTTCAATTACAGACTCAGTTTTGTAAGATAGACCTCTCGGACAGCCCCCACTTTGTGAATAAGGTCCTATTAGCCATAGAAGCCTTCATCGCTTTCGTGGAACTTAAGACGGCTCGAGTAGAATTGATGGCAGTCTGAGCAAATTGACAAGCCTGTCAAAGCTTTCTGTTGAAACACTCTGCAATTTCTCCGTCCATATATGTATACAGTAGCTGTCTTCATGATTTTACATCTAAAGCCATCTCCATGAGCGTGTTGCACATTACATTCCGTAACATCTCATAGCTTAGATATTCCCCCAACATTAGAAGACCTGCTCCAAACCTCCTGCCATAAAACTCTAGAAAAATGATGGTAAAAAAATAAGTGTTGATGAGATTCATTGACAAGACATCACAAAGGACAGGTTTCATCAAAAGGCAAGCCTATCCTTGGTGCTTAATCTCTGCTAAAGACAACCACAGAAGGAAAGCCCACATTGGTACAATCTTCTTAAACCAAACAATTTTTGTCCACGGCTGTACCGGGAATCTGGTTCTGATAGCATCCCAAGTAGAGCGAGAAGAGTACTCACCATTAGAACAAGGCATCCAAACCACTGAATCCTCAAGATCACATACAGGGATTATGGTAGGAGGGGTCTCAATTATATTCTGAATGACTCTATTCCTAGCCCTTTGCATCTCCACTGCCCAGCTCAGCAATTAGTTCTCTTCTTTTTCTTTTTTTGGTAAGGAAGAGTGTCCCAATGAACCGAACTAATCTTTTAAGCCCCTCCCCCATAGGTCATAACCCTTTCCACGCATTTTCGTGAGGTGAATTGACTCCAAGACAAATTGCTACTGAGTGGAATCGAATCCGTGATCGACTTGGGGTTCCTGTAGCGAGCCAACTATATCCCCGTAGTGACCTCAATTGTGTGTTATGGATTCGAGCGCTCAAATCCACAGACAAACGCATACAATCAAAGAACAAACCAAGAGCAGAAAATAATACTCCCTCCGTTCCAAAATGTTTGCCCCCTACGAAACTACGTGCAATTTTCAAACTAAAAAATAATATAGTTGCAAAAATAATTTTCTAAGCAATATGGATCTTGTTTGATAGATCTCATTGAGAACTTTAATATGGTGCAAAAAAATTTGAAAATTATTTTGGTAAATACATTATTTTTTAGTTTGAAAATTGCACGTAGTTTCGTAGGGGGCAAACATTTTGGAACGGAGGGAGTAACAAGCAAGAAAATAACAAGACACAGAGATTTACGTGGTTCCGACTTAAGCTGATTGTTTAATAGTACTCCACGAGGTGCTGGGGTATTTCACTATGATGAATAATGATCAAAGTTACAATGGGGGCTTCCCTATGAGTCCCCCTTATAGAGTAAGGCGACATAGTACATCAGAAACCCTTAAAATCGTGTAAACGCACGTTTTCTCACCTCGACCGTCTGGACGGATTTGACGACGGTTCGGATGGAATTTCCATATACTCTTTGCATGATCAAAACACCAAAATTCACTCTCTGGATTTTCCGTCCGGACGGCTCCAATTCCCGTCTGGACGGAATTTATAGAATACTCCATCTCGGTCACGTTTGAACAGATTTCATCCCAATATTGTGAGCCCTTTGAAATCTTCATTTGGGATCGGAACTGTTCATTTTTTCAAGAATATTGAGCACATTATAGGTATAAAAATTATGATCATTGGAAATTGGTAGACACACAATTGAGACAAATTTGTCTTATAGTGTATTCTCCAAATGATAATGGTCATGCATATAAGTGGTATCCGAACAAATGGCTACCATTACGCAATTAATTAGATGTTTTACAAGAATAATCTACTCTAAATTCTTGACAAATTGTACGGTTCCGATCCCCAATACATATTATAGAGGGCCCACAATTAAGGTCACTAAAGGGATGTAGTGACTTAGGTCACTACGGGTATCCCAAATCCGTGACCTTTGGTTGGAAAGCCCCGCCAAGCAAATCGGTAAACCACACCAAAATCCCTTGTGGTTCAGTAACTGAGCTATGCTAACGTAGCCATAAGCATCACGTGGGGCAGGGCCTTGTTCACAGAAGTATTGAAAGGAATATAAGAAGCTTCCAAAATGAGTCCAAAACAAAGAGTGTACCATGTTGATAGTTAACTAAAGAAAAGACTATCAGACAATGCAACCGCAAATGGTTTGCATTAGGTGGTGCGTTTGAAAACCAAATCCTCTATGTTGGAAGTTATCTCCCTGGTGAAGAAGCTTCGTATTACAAGGATTCTATTGTATCGATAACACTCTGAGCAGTAACTTTCCACACCCACAAGTTCCCTACCTTTCCACACCCACAAGCTCCTAGGCCTTGTCAGAGGTTGATCGACTTCACAGTTAGTTTCACAACCCCACAGTTCGACCATTCGATTGAGTCCATGACTTGGTTGCCGGAGTTCACTTGAGAAACAAAATAAGATTAGATCCATCTCCTGTCAACTTGAATTTTCGGGCAATCGGTTAACTAACCCATCATGGCAGCACATCTGCATAGGCACTAGGCTGCTAGCCTAATGAACGCGATAAATAGTATAATTATATTAAGCTTTCTTGTATTTTGTGAAGCAAAGACATTATTTGGAACTTAACAAGATTGTTTCAGGTCCCAGTTGACATGGTTGTAAATGCATGCTTGGCAGCCATTGCAAAGCATGGTGCTGCTAGAGAACCCGGAATTAACGTCTACCAGACTGCATCATCAGTGATAAACCCAATAGTTTTTCGGGATTTGTTTAGGTTATTCTATGAATACTTCAAGTCGATGCCGTTGCTGAACTCAAAGGGGTGCCCAATAGGCGTTGAGGAATTCAAGTGCTTTAGTTCTATGGATGATTTTTTAGCTCACCTTCAGAAAGATGCTTCCAAACACCAGGGGCTCATGCAGAGGAAATTGGCTGAGCATTCTATGCATTTGGCCAGTATATACGAGCCATACACTTTCTATAAAGGAAGGTAATTTTACTTTGCAATCTATTGCTTCCTTGACTTGGCAAAGCTGCAGTGGCTTTGGCCTCGGGTTTAAAAGTAATTTGATTGGTGCAGTATGGGTTAGTTTTTCCAAAACGAATGTGTTAGTGAAAATTACGGAGCTATATGTTTTTCTCTAATGATACGATCACCAAAGGCACCTTGATTTTCCACGGAATTTACTCCAATATAGACAACAAATCTTTGCTAGCTGAAGTTGGATCTTTTTGTCTATTTTACACGGACCTATCTCAGATGATCACTTCACATATCATTCTAGAGAAGGCTTACTTGGTTCTCTCTCTTGGATTCTAAGTAGTTGCATTTTAGTAGTTTCATTCCATTCCCACCTAGACAGTCGATAGCGTAAATTTGTGCTCAAGATACATTAGAAAATAATTTTCTTTGTTAACAAAATAAAATGTGATACTCATTTGGAAACGTTTGAAGTGGTTAAGACAAGGTGCCCATAGCTCGTCAAGCTAGCTTGAATGTGGTCGGGTCTTGTGTTATGGGAGGTGATAAGCAAGGAAAGGGGCTGGAATAGAAGAGAGTGGTTCATTTTTTTGTGTAAATCTACAGTAGATGCTACAGTACAACGAATAGTATGTCCTGTTACGTGTTATTTTGGTACTTGTTACGTATGATTTTGGTCAAATTATGAATTGTTATGTATAGTTTTGGTACTTGTTACGAACAGTTATGGATTTCTTATAATTCTCTACTCACGGCAATCTACAAAAAATATGTAACAAGCACTAAAATCATGCATAACTGTGTGTACCATAGAAAATGTTTGTGTGAGAGAGTTTGTAAGGATTTCTATAATGCAATATGTTTTGTGTGTGGTGTGAGTCCATTTTCTCTCCTTCCCGTCGATGTGACTGGAGCTGCATTTGGGTAGGGCACATGTTTTGAGGCACATCATTATGAGGCACTGGCACTTTGCTAGAGGTCATATAGCGGCGACGGATATGAACCCCATCCGGACATGCATGCATTCGATCGACACCTTAATCAGAAGCATCCTTCTTTTGTTTTTTCATTTGGGGTGGAGATGATTCTTACTGCTTTTTCAATATGTTAGCTTGGACCGGACTGTTGGTTTTTTTTTATCGGTAAAAGAAGTTTTATTAAAAAATTGACAAAGGGACCGGACTGTTGGTTTTTTGTTCAATGTTTTAACAATGCTGTAAAGAGCACGGATTTGGAGCTTCTATAAGTTCGATGCTTTAACCTCCATATCGGGATCGTTATAGCTACTCATGCAACCAAAAAAACTGAGTGCAGGTTTGATAATAGCAATACTGAAGCACTGATGGAATGCATGTCTGAAGAAGAAAAGAGGGATTTCGGGTTCGATGTAAGAAACATAGATTGGGAATATTACATCAAGAATGTTCATATCCCGGGTCTCAGGCGGCATGTAATGAAGGAGAGAACATCAATGCCAATCTAGCTAGGTACCATGCTTCTTGCTGATTATCAATGCAATAAACGGAAATGACGGATTGGGATGCAGATGTCTAGAATTCTCTGGTTCCCGTTCTCAATTCTGTTGGAATTCGTATTACCGAAGAAATATGCCCATATCTAAAAACTCAGCATTTTCTGTATTTTGGGTACTACTGCTTTTCTTTAATGCGCCATTAATCTTGAACTTTTCCAGTTTATTGGGTCTTGGATATAAGTCTGGATGCTTGGATATGAGTTTGTTCTTGATTAAATCTCAATATTTCACATCATTGCATAATACTAAAATATGGCCCAGTTTCCCACTTAATTTTATCAAATTTTGATAAAATCAACAATAAATTTTATCAAGTGATGAAGAAAGTTAATAAAATCTCATATTTTTGCACTAAAAAATATGAGATTTTATCAACTTTCATTCCACCGCCCCATGAATTATGGTGAAAATTACGTCTGAAGCAGTAAACATGGTTAATTTTGGTCCACATACATTTTTCATAGAGGATGATTTGAGATCATACTAGTTTTAAAAATTTGGAAGGAAGTGTGTATTTGAGATTCATTGTTTTAGCATGCATGACACAAAAGAGATTTAGGTCTGTTTTGCCAAAATAAGCCACTCATGTTTTCTGCTTCTTTTTGTCAATACAAGTGCAACAATGCTACACACCCACACCAAATCCACACAACACTCACACATAGGGGTGGGGCCCACCCTATATGAGTGTTGTGTGTGATTTATTGTGTGTGTACATTGTTCTAAAAGAAGGTCTAGAAGGCCGAATACTCGCCAGCTAGGCGATAGAAGACCCCTCGCCGACCTAACTAGCCCGACTAGACCAACTAGCTCGACTAGGAGCCGAGTACTCGACCCTGGAAGCTAGAAGGTGCCCGGCCACCCTGAGAGCGCCTAGCGAGTTTTAGAACCTTGTGTGTAGCTTTGTTGATACACGTGTTAGGTCAAGTGCGTTGCACGTAACCGCGTGCTCGTTCTCTTTTGATGTTCCGATTATTGTAAGAATTGTTCATTTTCGTGTATTCGGTAAGATAGTAATCAAAACAAATGAAATAACCTAAGCAAAGATTGTTGAAGAAGTTAAATGAACAATAGGAGCTTATCTGTTTGAGAATATGATCCATTCTTATTGATCATGCACAAAGGAAAAGTGGATTCTACATGGGAAATCTAGACACCCCAGCCATCTATGTATTCAATCTTCTATCTCATTAGAATTATAGTTGTTGGAGGCATCTGATCCTTCTTCACGCGCACATGTAGACACAAACACACATATATATCAACATTGAAATATAGTTGTTACAAATATGACTGTTGAAATACAACTATTACAACTATGATCGTTTGAAATTTGAATATAACTGAGACAAATATGACCGTTAGAATAGATCCGGTGAGTAAAAGATAACAATAGAAGAAAAAAAAATTATTTAAATGGGAAAGCATAAGTATAAATAAAGAAAAGTTTGAAATCGAATAGTGTCATTACTATAATTTGGTCCAAAATTTGTTGAGGCTGATGTTGACCATCAATTGATTAATTCTTATGGTTATATTGGTTTAAATTCACTATTGTCCGCATAGTTTCTCTCGGATCTCAATTTTCGCCCTGGAGCTAATTGAACAATTTTAACCTTTTTACTGTCCCTAATCAATTACGTCATTTAGAAAACCGAATACTACAATCATAACATGCGCGTGTCACATAGCACTTAGTTTCACTAAACCCTATACCATAGATCAAGTGAATCTGCGGAAGTTGTTAGGTGTTTGATCTATTCGATCCAATCATATTAGAAATATTGCCCTGTATTCACGGTACATTTCATGACATTGAACGGGACAATTTGGAGAGAGAGAGAGAGAGAGAGAATACAGTTTGGCAAAATACAGTGAGATATACCCGGTGAATTCAATTTGTGTTTTCCTGTTCTTCTTCTATGAATCTAACTTCCAAACACATCCATAGTCGTCTGGGTATTGCTCCAACAAACATATACCAACTTCGGCTTTCGGTGAGCTACATAATGTGACATCAAGTCATTGTATCTTTTCCACCGAAATCAATGGGAGAAAAAGAGACCAGTACAATAGCTACGACACCCTGTTATGTTACCTAAATGAAAAGGTGACCCGCACAACTAGCTGGTCGTGAATAATGCTGCCATTTTCTTCAGTTGCCTTGAACAATTGCCGAGAACAGGAGTTGGTTGACATCCTCAGAGCTTGAGTCGTCAGTCAAATCCCCTGGCAATATTGCAACGTTTGATGAAAAAAAAGTTGCAACGGACAAACCACTTTAGCTAGCACCATACCACTATTTGGTTAATTCTGCAAAGCAATTGGGCATGAAAATCATGGCACAAAATTCTGTGTTCTCTTGTCGTTCTCCCTGCCTTGTAATAATTAGTTCCCTCAAAACAATAAGGACAAACGGTTGCCTGAATAATTATATGCTCCGTATGTGCATAATGCAACCCATGCTTATTTTAACCCCTACCCAATATAGAGCACCCCCTATTTAAAGCCAAAAGTTGTATCTGAACTATGATACACGCTGATGTAAATGTTTTCTTGGAGTTTAATATGAAAGCCAAAGAAATTCCTTAGTAAATGCAGCTGGATAACTCGTTACCCCTAGTTAATTGCAGAAAACATAAGGTCTTGTATTCTTTCCATTTTCTTTGTGTTCGACTTTTATCCCCAAGTGATATACTCTTTGCAAATACGATGGAATATAAAGTTCTGAGCCACCTTGCAGTATCAATCACCTCAAGTATATTATAGAATGCTGCAAACAATGTCCTCAATTACTAACCTTTTCTTGATCTCACTTGAGCAGTCCACTCGTCTATAATCTGCATGGTAGTGACAAATAGATTTTAAAAAACAGTCAAATTAAGTCCCGGGCCAACATTAGATAAATATCATACTATCCAATACCCTCCTGTAGGTGCAATACTCAAATCAATTCATCAGGAGAATGTTAATGTAGATAAGGACAATGCAAACAAAGAGACCAACTGGACACAATACTGAAACTAAAAGCTCAAGTACTATGTTAGGTCTCACTATTAGAAAATGAGTCCAAGAATGTATTTCAAGCTATCAAACACAAGCATCAGATGAGGACAACAATATGTAGCGAGGCTTGACTCTTCAGCCATGATGAGCAAACATAGTCACAGGGTACAAAATTTCTACACAAGTACTCCATGAAAAAACCTCGCATTTGGTTAATTTTGGTTGCTTGCTGGCAAATGGGGCATATGCTTTAGGCACCACTTGGAAAAATACAACCTTCAGCAGTAGTTTAGTAACATTAGCAAGGCATTTGTTAATGTGAAGAACTTAAACATCTGGTTAAGATAGAAAATTCCTGGAGAATAACAGAACAATAAAAAATTGGCATTAAAAGGAGACTAGTGTGTGACAAGCAAAAATATTATTCAGATATGGAAAAAAAACAAAAAAAAGATAGAAATGTTACACAAAAGGACAACTTCTGCACCGTAGACCTAAAACGAAAAATGGAAAGGCCGAGGTCATGTGCTAGAGGATCGGACACATTCTACTCGTATCACCATATCATGTTCTACTTCGTGATTTATCTGTTTTAGGCTTTTAGCATAACTTTAAAGGCTTCCTTGGGTCATTGATTGGTAGGAAGACCCTCGCAACTCATGTTAATAGTCAACTGCCATATAATGAAGGAATTAAGAGAATCACCTTGTTGAAGTTGGTGTATGCAGGGTCCTGAGAATCACTGGTGATAGCAACACCAGTGGATGCTTGCAAACGTTGCAGTGATGATACATTCCCAACTAAGGTTGTCCTGGCCTTGTCAATCAAATCCTGTCAGTGAATTGTAAGATTAAATTCCAACTATGAGCTTTGCATTCTGTAAGAGTATGTATGTATAACCGTATAACCTTAGGATCCTTCAGCTATTAAAAAGAGCACCTAGAAATAAGTCAGCTGTTATTGCAATACCTCCCGCGGAGGGTGTAAAATAGCTGACTTTGGTAATTGAACAACCATCTAGCAACCTAAATCGAAAAGCACAAACCAATAGCTAGTCGGCTCCAACTCATGATGAGCAGGGTGTAAAATAGCTGACTTGGGTAATTGAACAACCATCTAGCAACCTAAATCGAAAAGCACAAACCAATAGCTAGTCGGCTCCAACTCATGATGAGCAAAATATCCACCAAACATGAAGTGCAGGTCATTGTAATTGTTGTTCATCAATTTCCTAAGCAGGTTGTTTAATTAGATAAACAACATTTACAGATTGCTTCATGAAAGGGGACTAATCTCACCCATCCTATCAATCTCCCAACGGTATGCAGCCAATGAAACTATGTCCTAATTTTGATTCTTTGATGAATTTACTAGAAACACCTACAACTGTATTTACTCATGTAACATAACTGTGTCCTAATTTCAAATAAAAAAATGTGTTCGCGTCTGTGTCGTACTGTCGTGGACTCGTGTGATCGTGTTCCAGGAACATTTCCGCTCTTCATGGGGTATGCAGCCACATACAGCGCTCATGAACTGTTTCTTAAACTACCTTGTGCCCATGGAGTGGTCCTAGATGAATTTTGGTGAGCATTTTCTAGTTTCTACTCAAACTAGCAAACTTAATTTCCCCAGAAAAATAAGCAAAACAGAGAACAACTACCACACCCCTGACCACTCCACAAACATCAAAGAAGAACACAACTTGTAAAGATATGTACCTCGTAAGATGACCTACAATTCAAGTGATACCAAAACTTCCGAAATGCTTTGCCTTTTTGACAATGTTCTAAAAGTCCGCACCTAGATTAGGCAGTGGTCCAACGCCTAGATTAGGCAGCCAACTGTCGGTGCCTTGTCCCCGCCAAGGGCGCTAGGCAGCCGACTAGTCGGTGCCTAGGGCCTAGGCGCCCCTTTTCCACCTTTCAGATTTAGTTCCAAACCCTGGGAACCATAGATTGAATCTAAAGCCTCGTTTAGTAGCTGGAAGCTCAAGGAAAATTAATAAGTAACCAAAACAATAAAAATGACAACACTTAACTTTTTTTGTGTACGTCTTTGGGAGTGTGTTTGCATGTGTAATACTCTATTACCATTACAAAGAGAACACCCCTTTATGAGTGACCGTCAATTTTGAGACTGGCTCAACCTTTTGTTTCCCCAAAGTACCCCCTTTAACTGCCTAAACAAACAGCCAACAACGACAAAAATGTCAACCCAAATTTCTTCTCCCCTCTTTTCTACTTTCACATCCCAGATTTGATTACACATAAATCAAAATTCAAAATTTTCCTCTTTCCAACTTTTTCCTAGCATGATTTGCACACGCAACGTGTGCATCCGGGCGTCTAGTAAACAATAATGGGAGCACAACTGTTCTAAAGAGAAATACTCGGATTACATGTAGGAGGCATTTCGTCAGACATTTTCCCAGCAAACCAAACAGAATATTACCATTAGAAATGGGACAAAACGAATACCTGTTTGGCGGCGAGTAGCTCGCGGCACTGCTCTTGCAAGGACAATAAATCTTCCTGTACCTTCTTTATCCGAGACACGAGCTTCATCGGATTCGCCTGCAAAAGTAAAGTAACCATCCAATTTATGGAAAGCCTAAAATTTCAATCCAAGAAATGGGTTAACTCGATAAGTGTAAATTTTTTGGAAAAATGATATAATCAAGGGAATTGAGGGTGTTTGAGTACGTGGTCAGGGTAGATCTGTTGGAATTCCTTTTCGAGTTTGTGTTGGACCATAGTGAGATCGTGGTTGGCCTTGGTAAGGAGGTTTACCAGTCCGTCGACTGCTTGGTGGTGGTGGCTGGGGAGATGATTGTGCCCCATTTCTTTGTCTCTCTCTCTCTCTCTCTCTCTCTCTCTCTCTCTCTCTCTCTCGCTCGCAATGCTCTGGTTTGGGGAGATTTTAATTTTGGGGAGTTTCGGAACCTGGGAACCTTGGTTCGGTTTTGAATTTGGGGGGAAGGGAGGATATACAGAGACTTCAACTGGCTGTGAATTTCTCTCTCCATTTTAGGAGCAAATTTTCACTATCGAACGAGTACCATGTGTGCGCGATCTGAGCTATTCATTAGGATTTTGGACGGTTTGAATGATGAAGAGGGAAAGGGTAAAAGGACAATTTTGATTTGGGCCCGTCCAATACACTTTTAGACGGTCCGGATATAACATTCGAGTACCACGTAAACTCGGCCACGTGATACCCATACGGTACCCAAAATTTTTGTCTCATTTTAGAGACCGATCTATATCTCTATTTTTAAAATTGGATGTGACATAAGGAGGGGAGGTTATATAATTTGTCCACTCTTATTTTCAACTTTTTATACTTTATGAGAGATTATTTGAGTGATTCATAATCATTTTAGAGATTTAGAGATCAAAATAGAAGTTTGAGTCTCTAAATATAGAGATTCACACCTCTATCTTAGTTTCGAAAATCTCTATAAAGAACGATGGTTCCTCTAAAATTACAAAGAGTTCAAAAAAAAGATAAAAGGAATCACATGTAGCTGTGTTTGGATGAGTTTTGGAAAGAAATTTTTGAAAAGAATTTTTAAGATTGTGTTTGGTTGGGTTTTTGAAAATGAAAATAATTAGAAAATGATTGGAGAGATATAGAGAGAGAAATGAGAATAATGAGGTAATGAGTGGAGAAAGAAGTGTAAGTAATAATTGGAGAAAAAGAGATTCTTTTTCAAAAATTCTTTTGAAAATGGGCAAAAAAGATACCAAACAAAACCAATTATTGATCTCTCCTCATTGTGTCCTTCCTTAGGTGTGGTTGGAACTTGTGAAAGAAAGAAAAAAGAAGAGAAAATTAAAAAAAACCTTCATCTCTCTTGTTTGGTTGATGGGGAAAAAGAGAAGAAATATGAAAAAGTAGAGAAAAACAACTAGGAGATGAAATTTTCTTTTCTTTCCTTACTTTTCCTCTCAATTTTCTCTATATTTTTTCCTCGCAATTTTCTCTTTCTTTTTTCAAGTTACAAACAGAGCCCCAAATTGAGAGTCAAATTTGAATAAAATCTCAATTTGGGTATAAACATCTCCTGACGAAATCCCAAACTCATTTTGGATAGAGAAATCGGTATCCATGGGTTTTCGCTCACTTTTCCTAAAAAAAAAGAGCTGTGAAAAGATGAGTCAAGATTAAAGATGCTTTAAAGATCATCTTTAGTCCTTACTTAAATATTTACCTAAATTTAATTAAAAACTTTATTTATTACAAAGCACTCCAATGGCTAATTCTATACAAAAATTTAAGTGAAAGTTTCATTAATGACATGATTATAAATTTGAAATGGAAAAAATAGCTTTGTAAATTTGAGTAAAAATTTTATTATGTTTTGATTTGAATAAAAATTTGAGTAAAATACAATTAGGTAAAGGTAAGAGTCAAGGGGTATAGTGAAATTTACCTCTCCTGATTGTTGGGGTGCCAATTGCTAATAATCCAAACTCTCTCGGTAGTCTCTCTCACAGTTTCAACCATTCCAGAAGCTGCAATGGCGGACGGAGGAGAAGAAGAAGAGAGAGTTCTGGAAGGACAGCTGGAGCTTCAATTACAAGAGCAAAGAGACTCTATTGTTGATCTCAAAGAAGCCCTTGATTCTGATCCAACCAATCCCGAACTTCTTTCGGTTATTCCTCTCTCTCCCTCCATATTTATAACCAGTTAGGGTTTTCAATTCCGTTTCTTCGATATGTCTCGCTTTCTGTGCGCCCCTTTATGGATTTTTTCCTTCTATGAGATTCTTACTGTCGTCTACTCGGTATGTTCAATTTTTTTTGGTTGATAATTCACTTGTCCAGGTCGGCCATAGTTGTCAAGGGCGAGAGGCCGACAGAGGCACTTAGGTGAGAAAAGATAGCAAAAATAGCATACACATTGCTAGAGAACAAGTTAAAGATAGCAAAAATAGCATACACATAGCTAGAGAACAAGTTAAGGGTACATATCAAATGAAATAATACCGAGAAAGCAGAGAGAAGAGGCTGACTGAAACTTCAAATGAAAATGAGCAAGGAGTGAAGAAACCAAAAGAAGAGTTGAATTGCCTCACAAGAGTTGGTAGCAAGTCAATAGCACTCAGGAGATTTCAAAACCGAGGCGTAGGAGGGAGTGAACCCCAAGTCCCAAGTCTTGAACACTAGGCCATTCTCTTGGGGTTCTTGAGATTATTGGATTAGAATAAGAATAGTTGAATTGCCTCATAAGTGTTGATAGTTAGTCGATAGCACATAGGAGATTCCAAACTTGAGACGTAGGAGAGAGCGAACTCTACAGGCCAATCCCTTGGGGTTCTTGGGATTATTGAATTTGGTATTATGTGGACTAGTCGTAGTTGTGGCCTTGGATAAAGCACAAGTGGAAAACATTATACATTTTAATTGGCAGAAATAGTTTGGAGAAGGCTTTTAAGAGCAGTGAGTTCATTGAGGACTCTTTAGGATGAGATAATCATCTATTTTTAACGGATTTAGATGTAGAAGATAATATATCGGCATGTGTCTTTATCAAGTTGGTGGTAAATGGCAATAAGGGAGATAATTTAGTGTTCTATTTTGAGTAGTGGTTACAATCTTTAAAGAATGCAGTTGATTTGTATAGGTAGTGTTTATAATCTTTCAGGAATGCAGTTGATTTATATTACCAGTGAGTTGTTTCCAAGTTTAAAAGTCCATCTTTCATAAGTAGATATTTTCTGCCATTTATGGCAATATAGGAATCTGGTTCTGCTATGACATTATAATGGATGCGACTTCACCTGTTAGGTTCTATTAAGTTAATGGGGTATTGCTTTGGTAATTTTACTCCTTCCCTTGCTCACAGGCTAACCTCCCCTATACTTGTACTTACAAGAGAGTTGGCATCTTTCAAATGGGAAAACACAAATGACCTTGTACTATCCGCTGGCATTAACCCTTGATTCGCAAATAATTTGTTGGTACAATTTTCCTTATGGTGAAACCTCGGGGTGCTGTGCTTTATTGAGCTATGGCAGTTTCTTTTGTGACATTTATAAATTCCCGCTGTTGTGCTAAGTTAAAGTTCATGCCGAGCAATACTTCCTCGTAAAAGTTAATTGTTCAATTGGGCGACATCGGCCCTCTCTCTCTCTCTCTCATCAGCCTTTGCTTTTTGTGCTTATTTGTTTAGGTCCTTCTTTGCCATTAGTTGTTGTATTTCCCTCTGTCAGTGATTGTCCAGTTGGGTGGCATCAGCGTCGGCAAACACTCTCTCTCTCTCTCTTGCACACCAGCCATTGCTTTATGTGCTTGTTTGTTTGTTTGTTTGTTTAGGTCTATCTTTGTGATATTCAACCCCTTAGTTGTAGTATTCCCCCGTTCTGTGATTGTACAATTGGGTGACATTAGAGTTGGCAAACTCTCTCTCTCTCTCTCTCGTGTGTTTTTGCTTGCTTTTGTAGGTCCTTATTTGTCTTACTCAGTGCATTAGTTCAATTTAGTTGCTTTTTCCCTGAGTTCTCATAATTGGATGTTCTGCCTTCTGCGACTTATTGCTCCGCTGCCAGTGGCTCTTAGCTCGCATTGGGAAAGCATGTAAACTAAGATATAGCAGAACTCTTAGGACATCAGGCTATTTTTTGAAATTGTTTTACAGTTTCAGACATGTCATACTTTGTTTAATATATTTAACTCCCTTATTTGGGTCTCTAGGCCTGTCCTCCCTGATGCCTTTTGGCTTTGATTTGGGGGCATGGTTGTGTAGCAAAACGTCCCTGTAGCTCCTCGGTTCTTGGAGGTTTAGGGGGCCGGTGTTTCAGTGGTATCTAAATGCAGCCACTTTGTGCATATTGCCAAAGGTTAGGTCTGTCCTCAACCATCCCCCGCCCATACCCCCAATGATTGGGAACTAGATGGGTTCTGTTATTGTTGTTGTTGATCAGGGGTATGGAAAACCTGTAAATTCATGAATTTTAACATGCCCTATTACAAAGTCGGATAGAAAGCTGAATAATGCTAATGGCTTAGATGTTGCTCGTGTCCTTGTTTGACATGGTTGATAAAGATGTATTGTAGAAAATAAAAAAATTCTTAAGAAAAGTTTATGTTTTATGTCATAAGTTGCACAAATCAATTCTTGAGAATCTTGTGAAGGCATTTCTTTTGACATAGATGTTTACTGTACTAGTTCCTTGCAGTTTCCAACAGCGTATGTTTCATTGACTCAGGTTTATGAGGAGCTTATTCAGGCAATCAAGGAAGCGGAGGAAGGGCTTTTTCATTTGAAACGGGCAAGGTTGTTGCGAGAGGCTGATTCAATTTTACAGGATTCAAAATACATTGCTGAGGATGTCAAAGCTGAACCCCTTGATCCAGCAGAAGTTGAAGCAGAACCACTGGAGGATAAAGGTTACTGTGTTGGATCGAAATGTAGATTCCGCCATACTGATGGACATTGGTATAATGGTCTAATTGTTGGGCTGGAAGGATCTGATTCAGCAAAGATTTCTTTTCTCACTCCAACATCGGAAAACATGCTGGTGAGCAAAATCTTCCGGCTTGTTTGTTCTTTCTGTATCATTAGATTTGTTGCTGCTCCTTCTTTCGAATTGATTTTCTAATTTAATAGGCATATGATTTCGATTAACATCTTGGACGAAGAAGAAATTTTTTCTAGTGACTTCATACTGCCTCCTCAGAAAGAAGAATACAATAAACTACCAAATATTTGTTATATTATGTTCCCCTAGATGTGAGTATCTCTTGGTCCATTGGATGCAAAGAGGGGTCATCATTGCATAGAGCAAAAGTAACTGACCTTCATGAGATGCTAGCTTTAGACAATGATTCACTTTCCAGTTTCCACTATGCAAAGAGGTGATATCATTGTACTAAATATTGCTTTTAGTGAGTTTCTGGGGCCAACACTATAAAAGCAATTTAGGGAAAAGCACATACACCCCCGCCCCTGGTGGTTTGGGGAATGAGACTTTATGTAGCTAATGTTAAAAGTTGCATAAGTAGATTGCAATGTTAACCCCATTTTGCATACGTAGGTTGCACATCTTTTCAAACTTCCCCATGCCTACTTTAAGGATTTTTTTGTACTTCATTTTTCGAGAACTTCTTTTAGTTAGTTTCTTGGTTCAAAACTATAAAAGCAAACCAAACAAAATCAAACTGAGCCCTATGTTCCAATCAATTGGGGTCGGCTACATGAAACCTTTTTCTCCATTGAGCTCTATCAGGGGCTACTTGTTCACTTAGACTTAGGGGACTCATATCTTTGTGTAATACTGCATCTAATATCAATTTAGGTCTTCCCCTTCCCTTAGCGTCACTACCCAAAATTATCCTATCTCTCTTAATTACTGCATTACAAGTTTACAGTAGATACGTCCAAACCACCTTAGCCTATTAAATTGCGGTTTGGGGAAGAAGACTATGTACCTAATGTTAAAGGTTGCATATTTAAATTGCAAATTTAACGCCATTAATGGCATAAGTAGATTGCACATCTTTTCAAAATACCCCATGTCCACTTTAAGGATATTTTTTTAAGTAAATTGTCCAAAACAGCTTTTAGTTAGTTTCTGGGGCCAACACTATATAATCAATTTAGGGAAAAGCCCATTCCCCTTGGTGGTTTGGGGAAGGAAACTTTATGTACAATGTACCTAATGTTAAAAGTTGCATAAGTAAATTGCAATGTGGTATATGTAGATTGCACATCTTTTCAAACTTCCCCATGCCCACTTTAAGTATATTTTGTACTTCAATTTGCAGAACTATCAACAATTTTCTTCTTATGTCAAGTTAATTTAATTCGGGAAGGCAATAAAGAAGAAGACGAAAGCAAAATAATTGGACTTAGAGAGATGCTAGGCTACTTGAATGTTTTTGACTTTTCATATTCTGGCTAAGCAAAGGGTTCCGCAGGTGATAATATATAGTACTCCTTCCGTCCCCACAAAGGATGTCCAAATACACTATTCACAACTCTCATAAACTTTTTTATATTTCTCAATGTATAATGATTTATATAAGCAATATGGATCTTGTTTGATAGATCTCACTTAGTTTTATTAAACAAAATTTTTAAAATCATAAAAAGAATTATAAATTACCGAATATAGAATTTTTTTGAGATGTGTGAATAGTATTTTTGGACATTCTTTTTGGGACGGAGGGAGTATCTGAAATTAGTTCATCTATTGGTGATTGTATCAGTGGTAAAACAAAACTTTCTGAGAGCAGCCACTTTGTGCATACATCCATTAATTCGGATTAAATGTGTATTGTTATTGTGTTAATTGGTGATTTTCAATTTCTCTGGCTTCCCAATGGTATTTCAGTGTATCCTCCTTTATTGATTGGCGGGCCAAAATCTATTAGCTTGTTGATGGCTGTGTTTGACATGCTTCTGCCATTTAAGATCCCATCATTGTTCTGATACCTGTGAGGATTTTTTTGATGGATTGATTGGAGGCGTTTCTTTCGGGAATGCTTGTTTGGAGGGGGACAGGGAGTAGAGGGTGAGGTTGAGTGTGTCTGTATGTGGAGTTAGAGGGTTAATAGAGGGTAAGTGTGGTTGGAAGGGAAGGGTGAGTAGAGGGTGATGGTGTGTGTGTTTGTTGGGGGAGGATGATCAGTGATGCGTGGGTAGACCACCTTTGCTTGGAGCGTCCGTGCTTGCTTGGCTCTTATTTTTTGCCAACAATGGCTCAACCTTGGGTGAATTGGGGAGATGCCTTTTTGCTTCCCTCTCGATCTGATAGTCGAGGTGCATCTCCCATCGAATTCGTGATTTCTTTGTTGCTGACTGTTCAGATCTTGGAGACTGCGGATATAGCATTTGTTAGCCTTCTCTAGTTTGGCAACGGCTTCTGGTGTGATATGGTTTTGGTCATCCAGGATATAGTTGTTATTTTATTTTTTTGAGAGTAGGGGGTGGTCTTTTTTTATCCGAGCCTTTTTTTTGCCATCCTCGTGACTGGCCTTTTTTGTACTAAGAGAGTTCCACTATGAGGTTAGCTTTTTAGGTTGTTTTTGTATCTCCTTGAGGTATGCCTCTCTATTTTTGTACTTCTCTTTTATTTATATATTTGAGGTATGCCTCTCCATTTTTGTACGTCTCTTTTATTTATATAAATTGTGTTCCCCATCAAAATAAATAAATAAATAAATAAATAAAATCCCATCATTGTCATTAACTGGACCTTTTTAAGTGGTCTACCGATTCCTCTTATTCTTAGTTCTGACATTTGCGTTCAGTGTTCATCAGTATATGTTTATGCGCTACTTGAAAAAAATAAAATATATGTTAATCCGATGTCCGCATAACCTAAGAATGAGAGTCTTATTGTGTGTATTGCGTTGTATCTGCATATTCATTTTAGTTGTACTGCAGCATATGTGTTTCTTATGACTATCTACGAGTGACTTGTTCCGTCTAAAAGTAATAATAAAAAAGTGTAAGATAACAGAATTTTGCATGCTGAACGACAGCTTGCAAATTCTTTTGGCATCATTACAGATTTTTTTGATCAAATTAGCATAGCGTAGTTACACTGGTTTAGTCGCATCACTTACTAATGCTAGACCACCACCCTAGTGCAGATCTGCCAGTTCTTTCTACAGCAACGGTGCCGATTTGGTACTAACTGCCGCCTATCGCATGGTATGTCGCAATAATGTCTTGTTAATCTGGAAAAAATAGAAGTTGGTTTGTGAAAGACTACGGTACTTGAATTTTTTGTTTTGTTACTCCTGAAAAGGGATTTCCGAAATCCCTGCATACTTCTTGTCAACAATCTAGATTGCAACACCGGTAAAGTATATAGGAATTGCTTCCCTCTTATTTTAACAAATGAAGGAATTTGTTTGTGCTAAAAGTCTTTTTCAGCTCCCATCACGAGGGGAGGAATTTCAAGTCATTAAGGATTCAGCCAATGCTGCTCCAAGTTGGCCAGAGATTAAGTTTCGCAATTTTTGCTCGACTCTATGCGTTTCTACGTTTCGTTACTGAATTATTTACTGCATTTAAGAGGCATAATCCAATCATGAAGCTAGCTTTTATGTTAGACTATTAATAGATGTATGATGGTTAGTCTCATTTGCTTTATAATTGCACCAACCATCTCATAAATTGTGTTATATTTGCGACAGGTATTGACATCCCGCTAACTTCCCTCAAGAAGTTTATCCCCACTCCATGGGCACAGTCGCTGGTAGGGTCCAGTATTTGGGCAGTCTGTGACAGTAAAACTGGCATTTGGAGGGAAGCCGAGCTTGAATCCTGGGATGATGAACTCAGAATGGCGCAAGTCGTTTTTGGTGATGACGGAGCCTCTACCAAACTTGGTATTGAGTCTATCACATTGTCCAAATATGCCGACATGACAGATGAAGAAGATGATGACTCAAGTTCAGAACAATCTGATGATGGCAGCGAATATGAAGAAGACGAATCGGAGGGTATAGGATTCCATGAAACCACTGCCCTTCAGAATGGCATCCAGACAGAAACTGCCATTTTTGCAAAGTGGGAGAATCACACCAGAGGCATAGCATCTAAGATGATGGCTAACATGGGTTACCGCGAGGGAATGGGGTTGGGAGTATCTGGACAGGGAATGGTGGACCCAATATCTGCGAAACCCCTTCCACCAAAGCAATCTCTTGATCGCACCCTTGAGTCTCAAAACAATGAAGAGAATAAAGAGAAACAGGGGAAGAAACGAAGTAGAGGGGGGAAGAGAAAACGCGATAAAAAGTTTGCAGCATTATCTAAAGCTGCCAAAGACAAAGAGGAATCGCAACCGGATGTCTTTAGTCTTATCAATACCCAACTTGCAATGCATAGTCAAGCTATGAATGGAAGAGTGGAGAAGAAGCAGAATAAGGGACTCGGGGAACGGAAAAAGGAAGATAGGCGGGCTATACTTGCTTACGACGATGAGGTGAAGGAGCTGAGAATGAGAGTGGAGAAGTTGGAAGAAATGGCGAGTCGGAACAGGAACGAAAAGGTGGTTTATGAGGCTGCAATGAGGAAGCTGAATGAAACTCGGAAATCGTTGGTGGAGGCAGAGGCGGCTCATGCATCAGCTTCAAGTGCAGTTGCTAGCAAAGAAAAGGAGAAAAGATGGCTTAAATTTTGAAAGTTGGTAGTTTATGATGTTGTGTATTTCTAAATCGTGAATGTATTTTTCCGGATTGCTTCCAAACTCAACTAGGTTGTTTTATAGGTATCATTCGTTCTCTACACAAATAGAGCCATAGATGGCTTGTTCAAGTTATTTTGCCAGTCGAACAAGCTGGCTTAAAGCTTACTGACTTAAGCGTGTTAAAGTCATTTTGGCTTAAGTCAGTAATTGCGGGACAGGATGAATATTTAAATTGCCCGTATTTATGCTGTAGAATCACTTCTGAATTAAGTGTGTTTTTTTTTTTGCAATCTTAGTTTTCATAGCTCCATATAAGTTTAAACAAATCACTAATTCGAGTTTAAAATGATTTTACTATCAAACACCATTCAACACTTTTGTTTACGCAATCAGTTCAATTATTTAATAAGTGCTAAGTAGTTAACTTCCACTTTATAAAAGTTAAAGTTCAAAGAGTTCCAACTTCCAATTCACTTGCTAAAACAAACGAAGCCAATCACATAATGCCCTGATAAAAAATTAAAAATTAAAAAAATTCACATAAAACCATACTTTGCTTCGAAAAATATTGTGGTGTAAATTATTGTTTCCATAAAGCTATAGATGTCGTTGGAGTAAACATTCTGATCATACAGGGAACTCTATAACGATGGCCGGGTTATAGTTCCCTTGTGTTTTTAAAGCTTTTAGAGTGGAATTTAATAACCAAACCAAACTAAATCAAACCGAGTAATATGCCCCAATTAATTGGGGTAGGATGGAACTTAATAATTAATGACAAAAAAATTAATTCTGGGAAGGTGCAGGTATTCGAGCTAGAGTTGCTATTGGAAGGTGTTTCCAAGTTCGTCTCTACTAACTTAAAGACTTGTGTATGAATTGGAGGTTTCCCTAGCCTGCAACTGTTTTGGAATGCTTTAGCTAGAATCAATTTTTTTTATATTTTTCTTTTTCTTTTCCGGTTCGATCTCTATATATATGCGCTTTTTAATTTTATTTGTTCTTGGTGACTAGAATCACATCCATTGCTGAATGATATACTGCTACTTAAGCATTATGTGCATATTGTTGGAAAAAAAGGAATCGGAAGCCCTGCAGTGCAGGGGTGCACTCGGAATTTGAGCTGTGCAATGTTTTTTCAACGGTCCAAATTTCAATTCATATCTTAAATGTAAGATGCTTATTTTACTTGCATGTAAGATTATTTGGATCGTTGAAAATATTTTGGTCGGCCTAAATTGCACATTACGATCATGTAGTGCACTCTCGCACTATAGAATCACTCAGCCCGTCAAAAAAACTTTTAGAGCACCACATTGCAGTAGTCCAAAAGCAAATAGGAGTAATAGTTTCCCGGCTTTTACGCCCGAGGTAGAAAGATTTTGTCTCCTACCGGAACTCCTCGTCTGTCTAATGTTTTTTTTTTTCTTTTCTTTTTTGTGGTAACTTGTTTTCCTTTCCTATAAATAACAAACCAACGTTATTGTACCCTGTCTCTCTCTAGATCTCTCTCTCTCTCTCTGTCTCTCTTATCCATGGCTTCCAAATTAATCCCAGTTGCTGCCTTTCCTCTACCTCAATCTTTTTCTACTCATCTCATATAAAAAAACTCCATCAGTATCGGCTAAAATAATGGTTTATTGGCCCGTAGATGACTACTTCGAAAATTTAGATCGTCTGCTCCGTTGAAACCGGCACCGCCCGGAACCTTTGAAACTTTCTACATCACTCAACAAAGCCGGGTACGGAGGAATGTCATGGTTCGTCGAGAACAAGCTCATCCCAACCGTTCGTTCTGTTTACGGCTACAACGACACAATCACCATCTTTGCACCCGAGGATAGAGGCTTCTTCTTCTACTCGGGACATACGAAGGTTCTTCAACAGGTTGTCCCACTGAAGCTAGATCGCCACACGTTCAAAACTAACTTCTCGAAGGATTCCACCCTCCCTACTTTCGCGCAGGATTTGCAAACCCTAGTTTTCAGTTATCGGATCATATAAAAGTCACTGAACCGCTTATCGACGATGGTATAGGGGAGGGAGTTGGCAAAAAGCTGCTTGATCCGAGTAGTAAGCTTTTAAGTGAGAGGCATCCAAGTCTAACAAATATAAACTATCAATTAGAGATCCAGTACCAACAAGTATAACCGGATTTGTCCAAACAGGAAACAAAAATTAAATTCCGTCTAAATGACAGTACATAAATAGTCTCGTCCAAATCCAAAAAGAAACCAGACTCTAATTTAAGTCTATAGATTCTAATTGCCTCAACACGAACTTTATTGCCATTGCCCATATAAATGAACCTTTCGGCATCACTGAGTGTTCGGCTCCTTAGACAACCATGCATGGACACACTTATGTGAATAGTGGCACCTGTATCATAAGTGGTTCGCAAAGAAGGGTAATCAATTTAGTTTTGTTTGCTGTGAATTAATTTAGCTGAAGTACCGCCCAACACTTGGTGGATAGCCTTGATTTCTCTGATTTGCCTTCAAACTGGGAGAAAAGGCAGTGGCAAAGCCTTAAAGCTCAAGAAATAGTAGAAGTTATGAAGCCTTAACCTCAAAGAAGCAAAAGCCGCGGAGCCTTACAGCTCAAAGAAAAAGCAGTGGCAAAGTCTTAAGCTCGAAGAAGCAAAAGCCGCAGAACCTTAATGCCCAAAGAAAGAAGTGGCGGAGCCTTAAGCTCGAAGAAATAGCATTAGTGGTGGAGCCTTAAAGCTTGAAAAAGTAGAAGCTGCGGAGCCTGAAGCTCGAAGAAGCAGAAGCCATGGAGACAATAGCTGTGGAAACGTAAAGTCCAAGAAGTAACCCTGAAGCACCAATTCTCCAAAAAAAAAAAAAAAATCCCCTTAGTCCCCCCAAGTTAAGCACAATCCACCCACAAAAAATACATTGATATTCGATGGACATGATTTCTGGTATGAGATCTCCTATTCCGGAAAAATGATGTTCCTCCGTTTTGAATTGTTTTGGATCGTTGGATTATATGTGTTTTGTTTTTTGTTTTAAAATTTTTATGTGATCCAATAACCGAAAATGCACCGAAACAGAGGTATAGAGGTTTTTTTGGAACAGAAGATTTGATTCCATGATTTCTTAAACTGGATCCTAGTAACGAGTTTTGTATTTATTCTGGTCGATTATCATTGGTCTGTTTCCGAGTCTCTAGAGAATTACCGAGCAAAAGTTGAACAGTATATAAGAATCAGTGAAGAAGAAACATGCTTACGCCCCGTTTGGATGCCGGAGATGATTTTGGGTGGATTTGTAATGAGGGTGGATTTGAGGGTGGAATTGTAATGAGGGTGGGCCCACCTCCTAAGAAGGGTGGATTTGTATATTGGGTGTTTGGATGGTTTTTTGAGAAGGGTGATTTAGAAGGTGGATATGATGGGATAAGTTGTAAAAAGACTAAATTGCCCCGGTTTGTTATTTTAATGGATAAATTTCTTTGATTTGATTATAATTATAATTAATACATAATAATTAGAATAAAGTATTGTGTACTCCTATGACATTGGTACACAGGAAAATTGTTTCCCCTCTTCTAGATATTCCTCATCTCCATCTCCTGTTGTTCCAGAGAAAGGAAAAATCGAACCCACCCACAGATCTCCATCTTCTGGCCCGGGATTGCATCGGTATTTTTTCCGAATATCTCTCTCTCTCTCTCAATCAAAATCGACCAAACACAGCAGCTCCGATGACTGTCGACGGCTCCGGCGACGACAGGTACCCCTCTCTCAAGCACAGCAAACACAGAATCACTTCAGGTACCCCTCCGGATTTGGAGGTGTAAAACAGGTATGAAAACAACCAAATCCACCCTTGTTAGCTAACGACAGGGTGAGGGTGAAGCCTGTCGTTAGCAAATGCAGGTGCACCCTGATTTGCAGTCCCAACAGTTCTCCAAATCCAGGGACGCAAATAGCATCCAAACGGTGGACCAGCGTGGGCCCGGGATTATAAATCCGGGTGGGAGTCAAATCCGGCATCCAAACAGGATGTTAGGGTGGAAGGCAAATTCCATTAAAGACCTCTAATGTGAATCTCACTGCTCCTTGTTTCACAATTCATCATCAACCCATTTTTAAGTCAAACGCTAGAAGGATTTTTATTATCCTAAATCCCTTCACAACCATCAACAAAGGTATTAATTTCTCCCCATATAGGAATTGAACCAACAACCTCACTAAATTACATTGTAACAACCATTAGACCAAGTGCCCGGTTGACATCCTTTTGTCGTATAAAAATCTTGTATTTTAATTTTCTCCTCACCTTTCTCCTTAATTCTTTTGGGTCGCAGATTAAACCATAACAAGGAACATGTTTGGATGAGGTATATACAAGAGGGATGAGGGGATTGGCCTAATTAATACCCCTTCCCCTCCATACCCCTTGTTTGGCAACCCAAAACACCCCATGACTATTGGCCGAAGTATTAAATAGTGAGGCCCCCTCCCTAACTAAATACAAGTAGGGGGGGAGGGTGTCTCTGTTTAGTCGGGGATTATCCCCCCATTTTACCACCCTGCCCCCACGCAATTTCTTTTGGATAAAAAATTAAAGTATTTCCGTGTATAATTTTTACTTTTTGTTTGCACCAAATTAAACTAGTACCAGAGATCTTTAATTCGATACAAGAAAGTTTGAAAAAATTTATACTTTAGAATTTTATATTGTTGGATTGTTGAGTTTTTTTGCAATATCCTTTGGATAAAAAAATAAAGTACTTCCGCATATAATTTTTTATTTTTGTTTGCATCAAATTAAACTACTAATAGAAATCTTTACTTTGATACAAAAAAATTTGAAAAAATTTATACTTTAGAATTTGAAACTATAATTCGTGTATTAACTTAAAATAAATATTATAAGTTACAAATAAAAATAATTTTTTAATAAAATAAGTACTACAATTAAGTTTTATAACTTAAATGTTTAATATGACATGTAATAATTTTTAAATAATTATATGAATACATAATTCAAGTTAAAACTAATGAGTGGAGTTTTGTTCACCCTCCCTAAAAGAGGGTGGACAAAACCCTCCCTTCTATTGTTTGAATTGTATGGACCCCATCGTAAAGTGATGTCATGCTTACCAAAAATTATATTGTAGATGTAAGCATGACAGCACTTTGTGTGGGTTCCACACCATTTTATCCAATAGGAGGGAGGGCTTTGTTCACCCTCTTTAAGGGAGGGTGAACAAAATTGCACACCAGGAATGAACCAAAATTACTAGCATATGACATGAACACGGCTATTTTATTCTCTCTTATTATTTAATCCCTCCAAAATTAATACGTCATCTAAACGGGCCCTAGAAACGGTACTTGAGTGTGGAAGCACCTCTGGTTAACGGGCAACCGGAATAGCAGGCTACCCCAATTACAAAAGCTGGAATTCATAAAGTTGGTGGTTCGGGTTGCCCCAAACTAATGCCGTTTTTATTTTTTATTTTTTGTTTTCTTTCCGGTAAAGTAAAATTTTTTCGGTAAAGTAATGCAGTTTTTCTTCTTTCTTCTTTTTTAACTATCTTGCTCCATAGTCCAAACTAGAACCTCTGATCCGAAAAAAAAAAAAAAACAAAGAGAACCTTTAGCCTATGTTTTTAAGGACTTTTGTTATAATTTTTTTGGTTTTTTTCGCTTAGTATTTCGGGATTTTGATAAAAAATTTCCATCCCATCATTCGTCTCAAAAAAAAAAAAAAAGAAGGAATAGAAAAAATATACTCCCTCCGTCTCCATTTTAGTCCTTTTTGGGAGTTTGTGTAACTTTTCAATATGGCTTATAATCTTTAATCTTTAATGTTTTATGTGATTTTCAAAATTTTGTTTTAAAACTAATTGAGATCTATCAAACAAGATTCATATTAAATATAAAAAATATTTCTAATAGAAAAATACAATTAATTTTCTATCCGGTATTGATGGAACTAGGGATAAAATGGGGACGGAGGGAGTAATAATATAAACTGAAGTTTAAAATAATTCTAATAAGATGACGAAAAAACCTTTAAAAAATGATTTTTCCATAAAAGTCAGTCTCTTTGTGTCTTTTTTGTCCTCCTATATGACTTTTTCATTTTTTTATTTATTTAAGCTTTTCCAATTTCACCCAATGAGATAATCGATGTGATGTGAGCATTTGATTTAAATCTAGTAAGGAAAAAAAAAAAACCAAAAAGACAAAAAAAAAAAAGAAGGTAAATTACACTTTCTCCACCTGAGGTTTCTAATAATCATAAACATCCCCCTCGTAGTTTTTAAATTAAAACTATACAAAACAGGAAATCATCTCTCTCTCTCTCTTTAAATTAGCCCGAGGTTTGGTCAATTCGTCGCGCTCGCTCTCTCTCTCTCTCTCTCTCTCTCTCTGTTTTTTATCTGATCGACAATGGACGAGGTACAAATCATCAACTTAATTTTTATTTTCTTTGACATCGATTTGATTTGTCGATTGAAATTGTCGTTGTATGGATCTAAACGTGTTTCATGAAATTGTTGTTTGATATCGAATCCGACCTTTACAGACTTGTTTGTCTTGTGCGATACGTGTGTATTATTTGCGGCTGATACGATATATGAATTGGGGGGTTTTGTCTTTTGGGTTGTTTTGCATTTGGATTAAGTATTTTACTCTGAGAAGAAGATTAATCTAATCTCTGATCCATGGACATCCTTTGAGAAGGGTACAAAAAGTAGCAATTTTTTCCACCCATGATTTTATCAAGTATGATTGTCAATATTCTAGACCATGATTTCTCACTCCATTAGTTTATCATTAGCTCTTTTTTATACACTAACTTGATTCGATTAGGTTTTTACTGGTATACAAACAACTTCATATTCTGTACAAATAATGTAACAATTGAATTTAAAAAAAAAACGATTTGGATTAGAAAAATAGCATTTCAATGGCCTTCATTTGAAATTTTGAATACCACAATAGGGTTGGACCACTGACTCTTTTGCACAAAATGAAGCCCATGACAAAGACGAATTATATTGCCTCTACACTTAACATTCTCATTGGTATTTTTCCGCACAACATGCAACAACAGGAGTAGACCCATTGAGTGGTGCCACCCCGCATTCAAATCTTGGCTCTGCCACTGAACGGGACATAATCATTTGAGGTAGACCAAAAGTATCACGTTCCGCAATATAAAGCTAATTACTGGGAAGTTACAAACTAGTTTCAGTCGTCAGGAGACTCTTACCTCTTAAGCCAGCATTTCAAAACACTGCCCATGATTTGAAGCCTGGTATGCCTGGATAATGTTATTCCGCTATGAATGTTTGTGGCATTAAGGAAGCACTAGCACTTATAGTTTCTGCCCAATAAAAGATTAATGTAATTACATAGGAATTTTCTTATATATTCCTCTTTGTTATTTCTTGAAGAAGGTTTATTTTCATCTTCTTTTTGTTTTTTTCCCACGGGCATGCATTGTTTATATTGTGCTTTATCTACAAGTTCATACTGGCAATTTTTTGCATAAAGATTGCCAAGTGCCATTATATATCTACCTGTATCCAGTATCCACACATATTTAGAGTGGCATGAGACATAACCAAAAATTCATTAGTTGATCAATTTTTTCAAACTCTGGCAATAACTGTTAAAATGTGCCCCAGGTCTATTGGAACTTTGTTGATTTTTTCTATTTTCACTTCATGCTTAAACTCTTTATGCTGCCTTTCAGATTGAACTGAAGACTGCTCCTGCTGATTTCCGATTTCCCACAACAAACCAAAGCAGACACTGTTTCACACGCTACATTGAGTTCCACAGGTACAAATTTTACTATGACAGCATTTTAGGGTATGACTGATTCGGGCTTCATGTGCTGCTCTTAAAGTGTTCTAAAAGTCGTACTATGGCACTTTAGAATCTAGTAATTGACTTGTTCTTTGTCCTGCGATTAAATACTGCAGGTGCGTGGCAGCTAAGGGTGACGGCTCTGGTGAATGTGTGAAATTCGCCAAATACTATCGATCGCTTTGCCCCGGTGAATGGGTTAGTTTCATTGATGCTATAACCTCTTACTCCTGGTTTGGTTTTTCGGCTTCAAATACAGCTAGCCATGAAATTTTCCTCGATAGTCAGAGTAGATTCTCATTTTCAATTCCGTGTCTAAGGAGTAATTATCTAGAATTAGGTATCTTCTTTTTTTTGAATATTTGAGCAAAGTAGACATTATCATAAAATCGTATGGTTCAAAGAATATGCTGTTGATAGTCCAGTTATACTGGACCTCGAAACCGCATTGCAGCTCAATAACTTCTTGCAAGACTCACATTCTAGTAGCCCAGGCCCAGCTATTGGTTGTGTTCTATCCATGCTCATTTTGAATTTCAAGTAGAGGGAGATTAAGCTATCCAAACCCTAGGTTGGATTTTTATTGTGGTGAGCAAGAAGTTTTGAGCTCATAGCACTTACCAAGACAATAAAACTAAACATCTACAAGACTTTGGCATTTGGCTGGCTAGCGAGGGGTGCATTTGGCCAATTACTATGAACCAAACCAAACCAAACCATAATAGAGGACTGGGTTAGTGTGATATGGTTATTTGAATTTTGATCCCACGTTTGACCCTGTCCAAGGATAAGGCGTTCCCTCACTAAGGAGCATACACTTTTTCTCTGTTATTCCCTTTAAGTATTGTAGTATAAAGAATGGATCCGAAAAAACTTCCCGACATTAGGTCGTGGATTGGGAGCTGAAAAAATGACACAACTATAGACCGAAACAATCCTAGTTGTGTATTTTGGTGGTGTTCCAAAGCACCTATCCTACATTGTCCAAGAGGCACGTCTACAGGTACGAGTACTTCTACTGGTATGATACGGCTATGTTGATATGGGGAAACCGAAACAGTGACTACCGGTATGGTTGGGGTACAACTATAATCAATGGATTTTCTATAATTTAGAGCAACGTATTATATGTAATAATTACACTTCAAATAAAGGAAATAGCTAAATGACTTGGGCAATTAGGAATCAAATATCCAATAATAGCTAAATGACTTGGGCAATTAGGAATCAAACATCCAATAATAGTTTGACGTTGAGCTTAAGGTGGAAGTTAGAGTTTAATGCATAAACTAAAGAACCTATAGACCAAAATTGTTGTTTTATAATCATGCTAAGCATAGGAAAAGAAAGTCTTATCAATTTAGTTTCATTTGTATGTTGGCTATGGCTTAATATATTGAGGTACTTCTAGGTTACGGCGAAAGTCAAAGAGAAAAGTTTCATTACATGTTTTCTGTACCTAGTCTGGATTTAGAAGTACCATGCAAAGTACCGGTACCCAGCACATTATGGCTACGCGTATGCTAGGGTTTTAGAATTACCCGTGCTTCACAGTACATTGTTTATTTACTTTCTCATTTTTATGATTTTTTGCATTCTAGTGCATACCCCATTCGATTGGTGTTAATGGGTACTGTTATTGTTGTATGTTTCTGTTTATTCCCCTCATTGGACCTAGTAATATATAGTATTTGGGTTGGGAGTATTCATGGCTTGACCTGTTGTTGGACCTTCGTAGTTCTTGGGCTTTGGGTATTGAAGTATTTCTATGGTTCGCCCCCTAGTAACATAGTTCGGCTCTTGGGGTTACTGCACCGTGCCCTGGTGCGCAGATTGCCGCACTTGGTACAAATACGATCCTAATTGGCGGACTGATATATCATAGTTTGCGGATGCATTACTTCTTTGGTGGATTGGTGATCTGGCAAATCTTAAAGTGACATAATTGCCTAATTCACATCCTCAATACTGCTGCTAATGACATAGGCATAACTCGCGTGAGTTGGACGTGTGCCAGGGAGCCTTATACAAGACACCGAACCAAGACCGAGACCCTTGATTGTTTATGATGTTAAAGGAAGCTTTTGTAGATTAGTAACTTAAACAAGAACAACAATATATCAGAGGTTGTAAGTTCTTATAACGAAAGAATACTTATGTGACCTTCAAATGATTTTATTATCAAAAAATTTCCCCATGGAAATATTTTAACCGTGTAACATAAAAAAATAACAATAAAATTTGCACGCACTTAAGGCGGCCCTCGATCTCTTGAATTTTAAAAATTGACTCTTTTGGAGTCCGCTCCACACCCACACACGCAAATGCTTTGTGTGACTTAGGTTGGTCCACTCTAATTAATTATAAAAAAAAGAAAACTTACTCGTAGCTGTTGCCTGATCTTGAGCATTGGGAATTGCCCATTGGAAAATGCCTGTTAAGGGACCCCATTGATAGTTTCGAGCTAGCTTCTTCCTTGATTTTGTCAACAACCTAGATTTATATTCTCACTTCAATCCTTGCACAAAACACAGTTCCTCAACTCATTCTCTCTACAGAGGACTGTTTATTCCATGCCAATAAGAAACTATTCTCTTCTTTTTGCTTCAAAGTTGTAGTTTTCTTATCAAGAAGAGGGGTTGTCTGAAATTTCTTCCGGCTTGCGCGAGTTAGGAGGAGAAGGCAAGAGTTAAATCCTGAGAGGTTGCATACGATGAAGTCCTATGCATCGAGTCGTTGGCTCTGAGTGAGTCTGAAACAACCTTTAAGGACAGCCCCATCGGCAAGCCTGATTATTTAGAAGGCTTACAATAACAATCACTGATTCACTATCATAACCACAACAACCCCATCAGAATGTTTATTTAGAAATTAGAAAGACAACCCCATCGGCAAGCCTGATTATTTAGAAGGCTTACAATAACAATCACTGTCACCACCACAACAACCTGATTATTTAGAGAGTTTACTCCATAGTTATGATACTCGTGTTCAGTCCCACTTTTATTAATTGCTCCATTTTGCAATATGAAATGTTTTTTCAACTTCCTACAAAAAGAACTAAAGAGAACCGGTTGGAAGTGAGAATTAACTCAACGCATGGGAAAAGGGTATGCAATTGAGGTTAATCACGCAGAACAATGCTCCCTTAAGTGATAAGAATTTGAACTCCTCTGGTTATCAGACTGTCTGCTTATTTTTCATATCGTGTGATTATTATTATTATTATTATTTTGCCAGCACTTGAATTTTGCTAATATACTCGCCAGAAGTTAAACACATGTTCTGAAGTTATCTTTACTGTGTTCTTATTTTGCTCCTTGCGTTAATTAATGCAGGTTGAGAGGTGGAATGAGCAGAGGGAGAATGGGACTTTCCCAGGGCCTCTTTAACTTTTTTACTTTTTGTTCAGCATGAGCCTTCATTTGGCATCAGTATTTTATTTTATTTGAAGCTGTCTATTTGCTTTTCGTTTGAACTGTAACAAATTAATAACGCTCCCCAGGATTCCTTTTCTTAAACATCAGTACTCGGTTAATGAGCAAGCTGCTTGAGGAGAGCTTGGGAGGGACATTGTGTGTTTTTCATTCTGACTTTGTATCTTTTATTTTCAGTGCTGTGTTGTCAATGAATCGGTTCTGCTTGAGTTATGGTTTTGTGAATAAAATTATTAAGGGATAGAAAACAACAGACGTAAATAGATTTAGCTTTTTTACTTAGTTGCTTTCTTATATTTCCCTCGATTTTATCTCTCCCTGCATAGATCTCTAGTCTGTGACACAGCCTTCCCAATTGTCACGGCCTTCCCGATTGGAACTGGGAAAAGAGGTATGATTAATTTGAATTGGCTTCAGTTCTAGATTGGGTTGCTTGGGCATCTTCTCTCAAACAGTTTTGCTGCTATGTTTGTTGCTGGTTCTTAAATAGTGGTGTATTACTATTGCACAAGAAGATTCTCATATTTGCAGTTAGAAGTCAAAATTTTAGGGTTCTGGCATTAGAGGCAACAAATTTGGATTGGGAAGTTAGCCATGAAGCTTGGTTGGGAATTTTCAATGGTGACCAACGGAAGGGGGGTTCCTGCTGTGCTCTAGGTTCATGGCACCGTGCCATGCACCACATCTGGCTGACCGTTGCGAAAATGCACGGTTCGGATCAAATCCAAGCAATGGCTGGCCGGATGGGGTGCATGCAACAGTGCCATGCACCTAGTGCATGGCAAGAAAACCTCTCCCGGTGACCTACACCACTCACTCAATGGTAATTGATCCTGAAGCAAGAGTTTTTTTGATCGAAAGAAGAAAATATATTGATGAAGCTCGAAAAGGGTACATCGAGGAGGGGAAGGGGGAGAGGACATCCAACCGAGGTTGAATGAAAGAAAAGAAAGGAGAAAAAACACAACCCAAAATAAAAGACCACAAGAAAAGCAACCAAAAGCTCCAAAACCGAAACAACACCAAAAAACCAAACAACAGCCCCAAAAAGGGAACCCACGCCAGCCCAAGACAAACCAAAACCAAACGGACGACACACCCAGAAACCAAAAGCAACGCTTGCCACGCCAAGACATCACCGCAGCCCCCCAACAGAACACAAAAGGAACTGCACACTCAATAGAGACCTCCCAAAACTAAGCCAAAGCGAGGGATCTATTGATATCCGCTACAATCAATTCCTTGAAGATTGCTTCATCACTCGGAAGAAGGTTAACCTCAAGAATTTTATCCGTAGCTTTTGTGGCTAAGATTTCTTCCTCCACCCTTTTCTCGAGGCTACCAACTTCCTCTAGAGACAAAGGCAAGGGAAGAGACTGACCGATACCTCTAACATTTTTGGATCCCAGCTTAACCCTTCTTGAATTGTTCTCTAATTTGTCCAAGTTGACCGTCTTCGAAAAAAGAGATGCTTTCAAAGGGTTATATCTCCCAAAGGGAATGGATTTCCTACGAACTCCTTGTTTGATGCGATTTTTCTTCTTATGACGTTTTAGCTCCATATACTTAATAAGAGGATCAGCTGAGACAAGATCTAAGGATATGCAATCATCATCATCCACCTCTTCCATTGACTCTTCCACAATCTCACCATCAATATCACGAGACTCTTTTACAACTGCCAATTCCTCTACCAACTTGTGAGAGTTATTGTCAACTTCATAATCGATCCGACCATGAAAGGGTTGAGCAAATGACTCCACCACCAGCGATTCAAGACCCACTAGCGAGTCTAAACCATGAAGAGAATTTGATATAAACTCATTACTTCCCTCGTTAGTCTCCACTAACCCACAAGATCTGGTTACAGCCTTAACGGAAAGAGGGCGACCATAATTTTGCAAAAGAGATCTGGGAGGAGCTCCAAGCAGACCCTTCTCCATAAGAGCACGGCTCTCAATGTCCTTATTCCTCCCCTCATATCATCGACACCCATTTTCTCGCTGCACTGAGATGAAGGTTGAAGATGCAAAGCTTTATCAAGGAGACGAGGATGGGGATCTAAATTAGTCTTGGTTGCAGATTTTGGAACTTCACTGAAGGGTTCCACACAATCTACTCCCCAAACTTTAACTTCATAAATTTTGCCACACACCCGGATATTGATCCACTCATCAATTCTGGATTCTTTCTCTGTTAAAATCATCATTCTACCAACCTCAAAGGAATCTTCATAATGAGTATTATCGTCCAAAGCCAAGAACTCACCCCATAATTCACCTATTTGTTTGAAAGTATTACTAAACCACGCGTTCAAAGGCATACCTCTGCAGTTAATCCAAACAAGAGTTGCAGTCGTTGTAATTTAGATCTTCCACAGTTTAGTATGAGAGTTGTTTTCAACGTGAAACTGTCTACGAAAAACTGGTGAACCATGGATTACTTGCGACCATCCACAGGTCATGGATTACTTGCGACTACCCACAAGTCGTCAAGTCGTAGGCATCGATATTTTCCTGGGGAGTGACCAGAGTTAGTATGAGAGTTGTTTTCGATGTGGAACCCTCCGCGAAAAATTGGTGATCAACGGATTTCTTGCAACTACAAGTAATAGTCATCGTTCTGCAAACAAGAACAATTTTGTCTTTCCAGGAGGAGACAATGTCCTTGAAAATACGTTTCCACTTCCCAGTGAGTGAGAGAACACAGAGCAGCAAGAAAGAAAGAGAAGCAAAGAGGTTCATTTTTCTTAGGTGGGAAAGAGAGCGGCTAGTTTACTCAGCATCTCCGATGGTTCAACAGTTAAATGAGAGTAGGCACAGCCATGCGAAAAATGACATAAACCCTCTTTCCTAGTACATACGCCGACGCCGAAGATTTTTACAAATTTTCTCAAATTCTTTTGATTTGATGCATCTCAAAATGTTGTTTGTATGAGTTTCATGTCCTCACTAACTGGAGGATTTTCCACCTTTTCACAATTTCTAAAGTTATTTGAGGCAAAAGATTTCCTTAACTGCAAGTCAGTAGTAGAAAATATAAAGCCCTTCCAAATGCTAATTACTCAACAAAATAGGAGAGCAAATTCCCAAACACTCTTATATTATAGGGCTTGAGCATTTGCTTTATACAATCAACTGCTAATCTGAAACAACCCTCATTTGCTTCTCTGGTATTGAACGTAGTACCTTGTAAACAACTATACATTATAAAGACTTGAATCGGTATTGAGAACTTGTGAATTTTCAAAATGTACCTAACAACCTTTGGAATATGAACTGTTGTTTCCTTTCCGCCAGAGAAACCACCGAATCGTTAAGCGTTCCATTGTTGGCTCACAGTCTTCTGTGTACCCTAATGAAGTTGGTCGTATTCATTGCGATCGCAGTCGAGCACGCATAGACTCCAGCCAAACACAAGGCTGTCCAAACAAGAAAAAGGGCCTTCCACTGCCTTCCAGACACAAGAATCGCAATTGCAGTCGATACAACAGCGACAGCAGAGAGGGCATTTTTCCAAGCTTGAAAAGCTTTAACTACACTGCTGCATCCCTTACAATGGATTACGTGTCGAAAATACCGGTTGGAAAGATTCGGCGCATGCATCGTTCCTATTCCTCCCTTTGCCGGAGAAGAGGCAGAAATGCTGGCAACTAGTCCAGCCGGAGCGTGCTCCACCACGGCTGGCTCTTTAGGAAGGGAGATTGTGCTGTGACCAAAATGATAAGGCATTCCATGGCCAACTTTGTCCATCCACTTCCGATATTCTGCCACCCACGTATCCGATGACTTCAAATTAAGGTACAATTCTTTCGTTGGTACTTTTTCTTTCAACAAAACTTCGTTTTGGGACGAGAGGAAACCCATATCTTGCTCAAACACTTTGCTTGCATTCTGATGGAAGTACCATTTTGGAAACAATTTCATGAGTGGGGATCTTTTTGTGCCTCCAAACCTCACAATGAGATTTGATTTCCCTTGCCCAGAAGGCGTACAAAGAAAGAGGCCTGAAAAATAGTGTTTCTCCCCATTCTTGTCGACAAATTCTCTATTGTTTTGTAAAACACATGGTGCTTCAAACCGCAAGAAGTTTGGCTTCGATTGCTCTTTCTCTTTTCCCCACCAACCAGCAAACCCTCGATCTGTTCTTTCAGTAACTTCGAATAATAGTGGTTGGGCATCTTCCCTTTTTGCAGTCCAATCAGTTTTATCGTGGGAGATAGGGATATGAGCCGGGTCCATAAGGTTCTCGAGCAGTATGGAATGATCATATGGAAGTTGATGTGTTGTTGAAGTGTCTTGAAACCCGGGCCGGGCAAAATTTTCGAACCATGGCAATTTACTAGGATTTGGTGGTGTCTTTCTAGACATCCATACCCAAATAACTCCTTGGGATTCTTTCACCTCATATGTTTTGAGACAAGCTGACTGGGGAATCTTTGCATTCGCTGGAAGCTACGGAAAACATAATTGGTACTGAAATTCGCCGAATAATTTTCGGAGAAAGTAAAATATAATGGTAAAGCATAAAACGAATGAAGAGAGCGGAAATGATCAGTATACAAACCTGTGGTATCTTTACACATTTGCCCTCACCTTCAAATTGCCAACCGTGGTACAAGCATTCCAGCCTTCCATCGATCAACTGACCTTCAGATAGTTTTGCTAACCTTAATCACGAAGTTTGACAGACGAAGCTGTTATGATGTTAATCAGGTGCAGATTCTTAACTGCTATATTCACATAAAAACAACAGCTAACATATTTTAGGCGGGATTTCCCATTACAATTCCATGACCACCTCATAATATAGAGAAAACCATAACTTAGCGAAACAACACACAAGATCAGACACGATATGTACATCCCAGAGATAAGTAGTTCACTAGTTGCCAATGTTCTAAAAGACGCTAGGCGGGCGGGTAGGCACTGCCTAGAGCCTAGGCCCATTAATCGGCGCCTAAACATTAGTCGGGTTTTCTAATTTTTTACTTATTTTTTTAAAAAATTCTCCTACCCCCTCCCCAAGTTTTGAGAGCAAGTACATCAATATAAGTAGAACAAAATATTAACATGAAAATAAAGTAATAATGCCAAGTTCAACGTTCAAAGTTCAAACCAAATGAAACTAGCCGATTAATCGTCCGCCTAGCCAATTAATCCTAATCGTCCGCCTAGTCCCGCCTATCCGCCTAGCCCCCCTAGCTGATTAATCCCCGATTAGTCCTGCCTAGCAACCGATTAATCGGCCCAATGCCTAGATCACCACCTAGACCCCTAACCAAGGCGGTGGGATACCGCCTAGGCTGCTTCTTAGAACACTGCTAGTTGCATTTCTGGTATGAATCTTTTTGGGTACGTGTTCCTAGAAACCAAATTTTCCTCTTAAATAAATAAGGCCACTCTTGTCTAGATTCATGTGCTCAAACATCAACTCCCTGAAGTTCATCGAAGACACCTTCAAATACCTGTGGAACTGTATATTACTGTATAATGTATGTTTTGGTGGATCAACACATTTAGTAGGCATTTAAGTCTATTGTGAAAAAAAGCAATTCAAAAACAGGCTGTCTTAAAAATGCATTTCACCACATGGAAGTGGAGTTTTGGCACGGACTCCTGCTTGAATACAAAAGTTGACCATTGATCTACAAAATACAGGCTCTCATGGCATTAGAATCCCTTTCAAATTTCTTTCAGAAATTGCACAAAGTAGTCTAGTAGGTAGTCACCTGACTTTATAGCACCAAGGAGTCTGTTAAATGCTTTTATATTGATGGTAGGAAACTAAGGTTGAAATCATCCCAAGAGACCATAACTCAGGATCGATATATAGTTTTTTCTTTCTGGTGTCCAATGAATATTTATTTTTCCTCCTCTTTGCAGATTGTAGGGAGAAAGAGAACTGAAAACCATGCTCCAGTTGGAATGTTGATCAAGGGTAAGGGGACTGGCATTAAAAGTTCTAGTTCAACTTATGAACAAGTGTAAAACATTTGGTGATTGCTATCCCCAAAGTTTAAAAGGAAATCTTATCCATGACGTGGTAGATTTATGCCACACCCGATAAACCTTCAATTGGTAACTTAATGAAATCTCGTAACCTGCTACGCACACTCTTATCGTTTCTACTGTCATCGAAATAGGAAGTCGTAAGGAGCCCTAAACATTTTATTAAGGTAGCATCCTATAAGAACAAAGACCAATGAATCCTATCACACAAACATCTGGCTGTGACTAACATATTTTAGCATTACCAACACACAAGGCAGCATTTTCTGCGCTGCCTTGTGCGTTATTAAGCAACTTTTTGGAAGGCTCCTATCAATCTTTCATTTGTCCTTAATCGTAAATGTTAGGCAGATTGAATTATGCAATGGCAATACTAGCAGTAGCTGCTAATCTGATTAATTCAGTCATATTGAACTGCAAAATTAAAACTCGAGATATTTTCTCCAACATAATCCTCAAGAGATATGTGATTTAAAGTTATGTGGAGGTCTTAGTCAAGCCTTTAAAATTGATGTTTTCTTCAGAAAATGCTTTTTTCGATGAAGCCTGAGATAATAAGATCTAAAGCTGGGATGATTTTTTCCCATGCATTATCCTTTCAGTTCTATACTCCAACCTTGAGAATACAGATGCTCTATGCTTTCTTAGTTCTCATTAGAAGTTCTACACTGATTAGTTCCAATGATTTTCGTAAGGCATCCCAGAATCCAAGCCTTTGTAGCAGGATTCTCTGCATAATTGTACTTCTATCAAGTATCTGCACCTTTAAAATCCTTTCCACCACATTGAAATTCTTAAAATTCCTACCCACATCTGGGAACGAATAGCACTTGCCATCCCACCCCGTCTATTCACTTATCTATTTGGTTGTGTTACTTTTTAGCCATGAAGTATTGTCATGCTGTTGTGGGAACTTGATAGACTTTTGAATAATCTGTGACCCGTGGGAACTGTGAGAAAAGAAAATCAAAAGGCCAAAACTTGTCCGTGTTGTAACGATTACACTTATTAACTCGTTGTTAATATAGGCTATTTGCTTGGTATTTGTTTTCTAACCGGCCTGTAATCCCTCTCACCAATTCATGCACTCCAATGCTGGAAATCCACAAAATTATATCCGATCATACATCCAATCCGGCTATCTAATAGGATGACCAAACAACAAAATGTCAGTTTTGTTAACAGATACCTACGCAATATCTTCTCTTTTTCCTAACCTAACCAAATAAAAGAAAGGAATTCGCCATTAGCTATTTTGTTTTCTTTGGCCCATCTTTTCTCTAACCTTTTTGTTGCCCTACAAACTTGGGAGAGCAAGATGCAAATGTGAAACGATATATGAGAAAGAGTCGTGCCACCAGTCGGACAAAATATTCCGAAAAAGTATACACGAAAGTGTTTTACTTTATAATCCGAGAAGAAGCGCTATTTCCATAGAAATTAGCTTAGTAGCAGGGAGCTCCTAAAGTGGTGTTGTTCCCACCTTGGGAGCCCACTCCTGCGCTACCAAGGAGCTTGACATGAGCCTGCTCCCATCGGGATGGGAGCTTTTGTACAATCCTAGTATAGAAAAACATAGATTTAGCACTCGGCTTTATTAATTGATCATGAACTCATATATCTAGCCCAAGTCAAGATATCTTGAAAAGAAGATCATATATTGTAACACTAGCCTATTTTCTTACACTCATGGTCGACTTGGCCCATATTTTTACTCCTTAGAATGATTGTAATTCAAAAGCGACTACGCTATGCTACATTATTTCCGTAATATATGTACACGCTCCCAACCTTGCTTCTATATTCCCCGCTCCCGCCCCGTGCTCCGTGCAACTAAGGGAACTACTTAAGTTATGGGACAAAGGAGAGACTAAATTTAGAAGGCCACCAAACAATAACTCTAAAATCTCATCACAATACTAAAGCATGACAAAACACTTATATAAAGGCCTAATAAAATCAAGATTAGAGAAAGTGGGTAAAGTACCTATGAGGGCACCGATCTTCATAGCAACGGAAAATGCCCTCACCATCACGATACAAAACAAGCTGTTTATCAAATACGGTGAGACCCAAAGGGGCATCGTCTGGCACATTCTGCGTCAAATACAAAGGATACCACTCCTCTGTCCAATCATACTCCACCACTACCTTTTCCCTTTCACTAGATGGACCCACTAAAACGCTCTGATCACCGTCCGATTGAACTCCGCCCTCAACGGCTGATACCCCGCCGCCCACCTCCGCCACCGCATGGGGTTTGGACCAGTGTTTTTTTCTGGATATTGATTTGAGCTGGTGGTGGGGTTTGTGTGGGTGGAGGAAAGAGAGAATTGGGTTTGGAAATTGTGTTAATAATGTGGGTGTTTTTTGAAGTGGGAGAAATGGCTGTAACAGAGCCATGGAGTTTTGGACAGCGGAGGGTTGAGAAGGGAGGAGTTGAGTTTGATGAAGAAATTGAAGAATTTTTAGAGAGAGAGAGGTGTGGTTGATTGGCGTGGTGGTGCACCTACGATGGCCACACAAATTTTGGAACTGTCTCACAGCTTCAAACTGTCTCACATTTTCTTGTTTCTTGACTCCCTTTGCTTGCGTGTCTGTGCTTCCTACGAGGGTCTCTCCGGACCGTAAAAATTCTACCACCACACAAGTTTACACGAGCATCAAATTTGGCCAAGAATGTGAGGGCTCGTTTGTTTCATCGGAGATACAAGAAAATGCAAGAGGGCTAGTTTGCTTTATAGAATTTCTGAATACGAGAGGGATATAAAATTCCTTGTATTATTGCCTCAGTATTGAAATAAATGGAGAAAATTCATATCTGATGTTTGTATTGATCGCGACAAAACCATTTTCAAGCGTTTGCACAAAATGATAATCACATGTTTTGCCATTTTGTCCAAATACAGATCATACAATTACCATTTTATTCCTTAGGGAAATGAAATCATATCCCCTGTATATGTTAAAAGTGTGTGTGTGAATGTATGTGCAAGAATTGGTTTCGACACACGCACGCATTAATTTTTTTGAATTAATTATTTCTCTTGCGTAATAAAATTCTATAATTGAATTACTGTGCAAAAAGTTTGGAAAATGTTCCAGAAGTGATTAATTTTTTCGAAATAATCATGGCCATAACAACGGGTTAAGGCGCTAGGTCTGTGCCAACCATTGTGACACAGAAGGCTTGGTACTACCCGTCATGTCAGCAATTGCAACCCAGCTAAAGAATGAAGTGATTTGAAGATCACCACTGGGGCTGGCCGAGCCGAGCCCACCAAACCGGGAAAGAAGGATGCAATATGCACCGAAACTAGAGGATTCGCAATAAATTTCCCTTTTTCGCAATTAACAAACTAGACTAGAGACAAAAGGATGGAATACAAGCAGACCTATTGGGTACTACTACTACAAATTTAGGTCAGAATAGAAATGTTATGTTGGACTTGTCTATATCTTTTTTATTTTGTATGATATTGTACCTATATGAATCCTAACCAATTAGAGCAATAGATCTATAGTTTTCAGGCACTAAAGTAGCTTATTAGCTTATTGGTTTTTCACGGCTTTTTATGTAATATATTGTGAGAGATGACTGCCTCGGTTTTCATAATAAACTGATTTTTTTGAGTTAGTGAAATGAGGCTGAGTGTTCCACTGTTTCTATCATTTTGAGACCCAAATCATATGGGTACTGACTGACTATTCATTGACTGTAAAGATTGGTGAGATCTACTTTGGAGTCTTACACAAATAATTTGAGCCGTTCATTAATTTTAAAATAATTTTTTGGTTAGCCTTGCAAAAAAAAAAAAAAAAATCAGTTCAATCGGATTCCTATAAAATGCTTGATTTAATTTCACAACTTTTCATTCAGGATTCTGGAATCCGAATAAATTTTGAAGAAAAATTAGACAATTAGATCAAATACTTACAGTTGCTGATTCTTTTTACATGGCCCATCAAAAATTACTTTAAAACTATTGAACAAATCAAATTATTTGTGTGAGACCCGAAGTAGGTCTTACACACAAATCTGTGCACTATTTGTTCACGGTTTTGCCGGTACCCATAGTTAGGTGTGCTTTGGCAAAAAAAAACCTTATTAAAAAAAAATTACATTTGGTAGTTTTGCGTCATGTTTTTGTGGTTTATTGGTTTATCTTGTCGAGACGAATCTAAAAGGTATAAAATTATGTTCAAAACTAATTTTTTTTCAATAAAGGCAAAAATGTTTGGATTACTCTGTTTTGAGCCAAAAATTACTCTGTTTTGAGGCAAGCTCATCTCATCTTTCTCCACTCCAACATCAATACTACCTACTGTCAGTGTGTATTACTAGCCCCATCAAACCCCCTACCACCCAACCAGAATCAATGCAGCCTTCAATGCATATATGTACATTGTCAGTCACCACTCATCTCTACAAAGTTGAGAAAACAAAAACAAAAACAAAAAAAAGTTTTGTAGGGAGCTGTGCACAGAAAACCAAAATATCCACGTTTCTGCCACCCCATATGGAGAAAAATCCAACAGTTTGTTCCCCAACTGCTCATCTCCAAAACCTGCTTATATTGGTTATCTTTACCTTTGTGATATTTCCATCTTCTTCTTCTTCTTCTAGTCTGTCGTTTGACTTCTATGCAGCTTCATGCCCATCTGTTGAACTAATGGTCAAGAACACAGTTAGGCAGGCTTCTGACTTGGACCCTTCAATCCCTGGAAAGCTGCTCCGATTGCTCTTCCATGACTGCTTTGTTGAGGTAAAACTCGTGTTGTTTTCGAGAACGAGAGAGGGGACGGATGTAAGGGTGGGTTAGCTTAGACGATCGCCTTACTCAAGTTTCAAAATTTTCTTATAAATATAGTAATATTTTTTAAATTTTTTTTAAACCAAATAGGTTCGCCCGTCCTACTAAATGTTGTTGTAGTATTTGACAAATCTTACACTCGATTCTTGCATCCGTTGAGAGAGAGAGGGGATGCTAAAATCATTTGAAAGGGTTATTTTTAAAAGATGCAAATGCTAATTACTGCCCTGGGTACTTCCAAAGAAAGTCATGAGCTAGCCAAATAATGAACAATGGCTTGATGGATTGTTAATCTAAGCAAGACTTAAAATAATATTATAAACCATCTTAACTGGCTTTTCTGTTTGCCTTTTATTTATCTTTTGAGATTTGAAGTTCGTGATAGTGATTGCTATCTTATCCAGTCGCGGACGTCGAGTTCATAGCAGGGTCTCAAACTACATGTGTGCTTGTACTTTAGTAACAAAAAATGTGATCCATTATTTAATTCTGAGAAGGGGACGAGATTGTGTGTATATACCTATCTCGTCATTTAATTTTCTACCCATGACAAAAAATGGTTGACCATAACTTGAAATAATTTGAGGGAGTTTTTTCACACCTATGTAACAACTTTATGAATTTATATTATTCAAGGGACCTGATCCTATAAAACTTTTTAAAATTAACCTGAAAAACTAGTATGCGATCTTACGATCTAGTGGGAATATTTGCGGCTGTGCAGGGGCCGGGACACCTCCTTGCACCCCTTGGATCCGCCTTTGATCTTAATCTGGCTTTATAATGATGGTAAAAGATTAAAAAGTGAAATCGAGACAATAAAAAAAAAAATGCATGAGAGAAATCATGAACTCTTCTATTGCTGTTAATGGTAAAATTTCCTTGACAGGGTTGTGATGCATCTGTGCTTTTAGAAGGAAATGGAACAGAGAGAAGTGATCCGGCAAACATATCACTTGGAGGGTTCCCAGTAATAGACTCAGCAAAGAGATTGCTTGAAATCTTTTGTCCACAAACTGTTTCTTGTGCCGACATTCTTGCTTTGGCTGCTCGAGATTCTGTACAAATTGTAAGCCAAACACTCCTCTGTCCATATTTGCTGGTTCACAATTTCCGTTTGGGATGTTCCAAAATATTTTTCTTCCAAGCAAAAGTTGTTTTGTGACCTAATCCTCATAAATGCCTAAGAGTAGCTTCAAAGGTATAATAAAAAAGAGGATAATATTGAAAATTTAATCACACTATGAATTCACCATCAATATGAGACTGAAAGAGTACATGTCTTCGGATAATCATTCATCAACAAGATTTTGTAACATAAATTAAACTCGAATAACACAATACGAGTTATGGGAGTGACATTTGGTAGATTTTGAACTAATTAAAAGTTTATGACCGAAGAACACATCAGTCTTTGTATAAGGCATATTGCAATATATGAATATTGTTGTCGTATTTTTGATTTCGTGTTATGAACTTGTATTTTTTGTTTGGTACTAATGAGTGCCGGTTTATGTAGACTGGTGGACCGGAGATTCAAATCCCGACGGGGCGCAGAGATGGGAGGGTTTCTGCAGCTTCAAATGTGAGACCAAACATAATAGACACAAGTTTTTCATTGGATGAGATGAGGAAGATCTTCACCTCCAAAGGGTTGTCTTTAGATGACCTTGTTACCCTTTCAGGTACCTACACCCTTTTAAGCTTTAATAGTTAAAGCACATGTTGATTCATGAAAACAGTCTCCTTCCCACCAAACAGTACTTATGACAACATATTGCTTCTGTATAGTAGTTGCCTTTACCATGATATTAATAGTGTCTTTTGACCTATTCCCAGTACATCACCATGTGCAAGTGATTATTATATAGGCCTTGTTTTGCACATTGGCTGAATGAGGAGCAATTTTTGGATGTTGGGTGGGCACCACGTGTCCGTGCCCAAGCACCCATCTCGGTCGTCCGAAAAAGGAAGGAAGGAGAGAGAGAGAGAGAGAGAGAGAGCAAATCTGAACTGTCCAAAAGTGTTTTGGACGGTCGGATTGGGTACTTGTCATGGACACGCGGCACCCAAATTTTTTCCCTGAATGAGCAATGAATGGGGTGATGAATTGTGTTATCGAGTAGGTTTGGGGACTGGAATGGATGCTTTAAAGGCTTACCTTTCATCTTTAAATAAACCAATGCTACTTCAAAGAATGCGTCTAAGTTTTCGCTGTTCAAAAAAATAAAATAAAAGAAAAGAAAATAGGCTGTACAAATTAATGTGTGTTTGTGAGCCCCATATCCATGTCAGTGTTGGTGGAATTGTTTGTGCGGTTGTATCATTTTTGTTCCTGAAATGTGCCATGGTGGCTACATACGCGTGCAATCAAACCAAACCAAATCAAGCTTAACCGAGTTTTGAGTCCTAAATCCTAATCATTGAGTCCGTTGTCTCCATTGAACTTTGTTGAGGACATCATTTTTCGTGGTCTACCTCTGATCTTATTGCTACCATCTACCATAAAGAGGATCCATCCAAAATACGCTGCAGGGTGGCTTTTCCAATTTCTTCGCAGATTCGAAAACTTTTTGCCCCCCAGACAATCCATGAAATGAAGTAATTATGTGGATAATTCAATGAACTTTTCCTTCAGAGATAAATGGTAGTTATACATTAAAAGGATTTTGGATTTCTATACAAGCAGCCAAAGTCTCTCTTGACCTTTCTGTATCTAATATTCTTGTGTAAATAAGATCTACTATCTTATTTTAGCTGTGGAGAGCGCTATTTTCTAAAAAATTACTTATGATAATCTTGCACTATAGTCAGAGTTGCATTGTTATCATTCAAAACTATTTGATGATGTAGTTATTTTAGAGTAATATGCCAACAACTCAGCCACGTCATCATGTATTCATTTACCTTGATGAAGTTATCGCATGTAATTTCTAGCCCCGTTCCACTAAGTAGATTATTGATTTTTTGACTTTTCATGTTTTATGAGACAGGCAATCACATACAATATACATCGACTAAAAAAGTTCAAAAAGACAGTTTAGTGGAACATGCCATCTGTAAATTACATGTACATGCTTTGTTTATGCTGCAGGAGCCCACACCATAGGATCAGCCCATTGCAGTGCATTCATGGACAGATTCAAAGCCAACCCCAACAGCAGTTTCACACTCATTGACACATCTCTGGACAAAGACTATGCAAACCAGCTAACAAAAAAGTGCCCAGCAGGGGCCAGTTCGTCGAGTACCGTCAACAATGATCCCCAAACACCCCTCCAGTTTGATAACAACTACTTCAAGGTACTCCTAGCCCACAAGGGCTTATTCCAATCAGACTCGGTTTTGGTTCAACATGAAAGGACCATGAGCAAAGTCGCGGAGTTGGCAAACGACCAGAGTAGGTTTTTTGATAGTTGGGCAGTGTCTTTCTTGAAGCTTACCCGTGTCGGAGTGAAGGCGGGTGATGATGGGGAAATTAGACAAACCTGTTCTGCCACAAATGGGTGAAAGAAAACTAAAAATGGTACAGTTGGAGCAATTTCTGGTTGCTTGTTAGATATTCAATTTTTCTTCGTGTTCTTGTCTATGTCATTGATACTTACTTTTTTTCTTGTTTTTATTTTCTTGTTTTTGGTTAGTGAGATTATTGTTTTCGTTATTCATTCTGTTTCTCTTAGAAATAAGTTCTTCACATGTAAGTTAATTTTTTTATTTCATGGCCAAGAATGTTCTACAAATTCAATTCTAGTTTGAGATTCACCTTCGCAGTTATATTTTTGCATTTGTTCGTATAGATCGCTGCAAAGAATTAGCCTAATTAAAGACTTCCCAATTGTGTAAGAGTTGAGGTAAATTTCACTGACCTCCCCTCAGGTTTCTAACAATTCAGTGACCTCCCTTGAGGTTTCTAAAATTACACTGCCCTCCCTTGCTTTTGAAACTATTACTATTAAGATTCCGCCTTTCGTTAAGTAAATCACTAGCTCTAAAAGGACAAAAATGCCCTTCAAAATACATTTGCTCCTAGACTTTTGATTTTATCATCATCTTTAGTTCTGTGTTATATACTAACAAATGAAGTATTAAGTATTGTTTCATTGGTTGAGTTAGGGATAATTTACCTAGTTTATTTTGCTATTTATTTTTATTTATTGCAATTTTTAATAATTTAAATGTCTTGATGATAGTATTTCAAAAAGTACAAAATTATGACCAAAGCTTAAAAAAATTCACTAAAGGATTGTTTTAAAAAATCCCTCATCCAATCGAAACACTTAAAATCATGATTTTTATTTTTTTTAAAATTCATATTGTATTTTTTGTGTCAAGTGATAAATTATTTACTGTATTTTATTCAATCCCAAAGAAGCTAACATTGATAAACGAAATACTCCACTTATTAATATTTTTATTCAAATAAAGTTAAATTAGAGATAAGGATTAAAAAAAAACTAAGAGCATATGCTATTTTGAAGAGCATTTTTTTCCTAAGAGATAAATTTAACACCGTTAAGTGTATTAGGTGATGGAAGGGGCATCTTGGTAATAGTTTCAAAAGTAAAGGAACACGGTGTAATTTCAAAAATCTCAGGGGAGGTCAGTGAAATTTACTCGAATTGTTAGCATCAATGGTTTAAAACATCCATATTTGTGGGTGGCTGGTTAACGCTAATCAAAGTTCGGTAAGACCTAGAGGTCCCAAGTGCATAAAAAAATTCAAGTGGCGATTGGAATAAACTAGCAACAAATGCTACATTTTTCAAAACGGGTGCTCTATCAAGATAAAAAAATAGAAAAATGATATGATAAAAATATTTCAAAAACTGTCATTGACTGTGTATTTCCAAAGAAAAGAAATCCTTTAACCCAAACAAAGATGGAAAACTTGTTTGGTTTCAAATTGCAATGACTTACATTAACTGACACAATAGCTTGTCAAAGATTAACAGCATGACTCAAGAAAATGTAAGTTAAACATGGAAGTTACGATATCTGCACTTTGATTCGCAACATTCACACAACTACCTTTTTCCCGATAGTCATGGTTTAACACTTAGTTCTGTACCGTTATTTTTTCCAACTCGCAAAATTTTTAAAGATGACTCCTACCACGTAGATTAAGATTTTGCTTTGATATCATAATAACGTGACATCCTTTGCCGGCCCAGTAACCTGTTGGAGCCCAACAATATTTTTCTCAAATGCTTAATCAAACCCAAGATTCCGAGAGGTAGCATAGTAAAATACTATCAAACATGTGGAACCGTCTGTAATAAACTCAATCATGGGGAAAGTCAATGTTATCCATATCCATACCAAAGGCTATTATATAGATAATAGTCAATTTCATGGCTTACCACTTTTTGCCCAATTTTACCAGTTTCATCCCTTCAATTGATGGCCTGCATTGAGGTAATCTGGTAATTGCTGGTTTGGGCCTTGGGCCTTTTGGTTATTTGCTAGTTTTATGGTGAATATAATAGAATTCCTCCTAGGTTTATTTTTTTGCGCTTTAGTCCCCAATTCTACTTGTGTTTTGTCATTGTCAAACCACTTTATTTATATGGATAAAAAATATCTTTATTTTGTAGGTGAGAAAATATTGTTATTTTGCAATCTATTAACAGTAAGTATTTGCATCAAGTGGTATGTTGCTTTTACATCCCTTATAAAACGTTTTGTCGAAAAATTAAATTCTTTTAATTCTTTTTTTTGAAAGGAAATTCTTTTAATCATGTACAAATAATTTTAATATTTTGAATTATATTATATTAAATCAATAAATGAACAATTAATCTGAGTTGTAATAAAAACCTAAAACAAATAAATATATATATCATTTCTAAACCCATTAAACTAAGTGAAAAAATACATAACATGAACATCTTTAATTTTTATCAACGAACAAACACTGCGGCCATTAAGCGAGCATGTTGCCTAATACCTAGTTCAACCAAAGGGCAGAATGCGAAAATCCGACGGCCATAGCTAACCCGAGTGAGTTACTGAGTCCGACCCATTCTCTACTTTAGGGCCGTACTGTACAATTCAAAGTTTCACGCCTTTCTAATCTTGATTCCTCGCCTAGCAATGAATTGTCATCAAGTCGAATGAATCTTTCAGGCTTTCTTCTGTTAAATTAACAGCTTTAGGAGATGGATATTTGTCTAATCTTAAAAAGATGCATTCTTTAAATCATTGGGTGTTGATTTGCAAGAAATCCGGTTTAAACTTGCGCAGTGCAAATGGGTTATGAATGAGGCCATTGCAATCACTCATTGAAAGCTCAGTGGCCTCATTGTTCAAAGTTTCGACTACCCATTGTTGGGCAATCAAAATAGGAACCATTACAGAAACTTACACGGCAAACAACATTTTAAGTAAGTACACAAAATGCGGAGAGTTGGGTGCTGCTGTCGAGCTGTTCGACGAAATGCCCGAAAGAGACATTGTTACATGGAACTCGATGATCGGTGGGTATGTGAATTGTGGGAACTTAGAGAGTGCTTGGGAGCTTCTGAAAGGCATGAGAAGGTTTGGGTTTATGGTTGATGGGCATACTTTCGGAAGCATACTTAAAGGGGTTGCTAGCAAAAGATGCATTGATCTTGGGTTACAAGCACATTCACTCATTGTTAAGACTGGTTATGGGGGAAATGTTTATTCAGCTAGTGCTCTTTTGGACATGTATGCCAAGTGTGACAGGGTTGAGGACGCTTATGTGGTGTTTCAGCGCATGCCGGAGCGGAACTCTGTGTCGTGGAATGCCCTAATCGCGGGCTATGCTAAAGCGGGTGATCGTGATTCTGCTTTTTGTGTACTCGAGTATATGGAACGGGAACATGTGCGGCTTGATGATGGTACCTTTGCTCCGCTTTTGACATTGCTTGATGACCCTGATTTTTATGAACTAACTATGCTGACCCATGCCAAAATCATAAAGCTTGGGTTGTCATCTGACAGCACTTTGTGCAATGCCGTAATTACTTCATATTCAGAGTGTGGATCCATTGAAGATGCAAAGCAAGTGTTCGCAAGTACTAGCAGTACCCAAGATTTGGTCACTTGGAATTCAATGCTAGCAGCTTATGTAGCCCATAACCAAGGAGTCCTTGCCTTTGAACTCTTACTAGAGATGCTAGCACTTGGATTCGAACCAGATATCTACACATACACTAGCATAATAAGTGCTTGTTTTGATGATGCACATCTAAATCAAGGAAGATCCTTGCATGCTTTAGTTATTAAGAGGGGATTAGAACTATTAACACCAATCTCTAATTCGTTGATAGGTATGTACCTCAAATCAACTAAAATATACTTGGAAGATGCAATAAAGATATTTGAATCCATGGATGTCAAGGACATTGTTTCTTGGAATTCAATTTTGACTGGATTCTCACAGAATGGGTTGAGTGAACGTTCACTAAAATTCTTTCGGATGTTGCAGTTTTGTTCCCTAGAGCCCGATCATTATGTGTTTTCTGCTGTTCTTAGATCTTGCTCGGATTTGGCAACTCTCCAATTGGGTCAACAAGTACATGCCTTGGCACTTCAATCGGGCTTTGAGTCGAATGATTATGTAGCTAGCTCCTTAATATTTATGTATTCGAAGTGTGGGATCCTTGAGGATGCTCGAAAGTCCTTTGACGTGACCCTTAAAGACACCTCAATCACTTGGAACTCAATCATCTTTGGTTACGCGCAACATGGGCAGGGTAAAGCTGCACTGGACCTGTTCTTCCTAATGAGAGAAAGCAACGCAAAACTGGATCACATAACTTTTGTGGCAGTTTTGACTGCCTGTAGCCACGCTGGTTTGGTAGAAGAAGGTTGCAGTATTCTAAAATCTATGGAAGCTGATTATGGAATTTGTCCCAGAATGGAGCATTTTGCTTGTGCAATCGATCTTCTTGGGCGTGCTGGCCGTCTGGAGGAGGCAAAAGCCTTGATTGAGACAATGCCATTTGAACCAGATGGAATGGTGTGGAAAACTTTATTGGGTGCTTGTAGGAGTTGTGGTGATATTGAGTTGGCGACTCAAGTAACAAGCCGTTTGCTAGAATTAGAGCCTGAGGAGCACTGTACTTATGTTATTTTGTCTAACATGTATGGGCAACTAAAGAGATGGGACGAAAAAGCTAGTGTGACGAGGGTAATGCGGGAGGGTGGGGTTAGAAAGGTACCTGGTTGGAGCTGGATTGAAGTTAACAATGCTGTGCATTCTTTTAATGCGGAAGATCACTCTCACCCTTGTTTTCAAGATATATACAAGGTGTTGGATGAATTGGCAGTTGAAATTAAGAATTGGGAAAAGGCCATTTATGTGGAACTTATTTGTGATTTGGGCTGTGTGGGCTGATGATGTGATTCAAGATTCTCATGGACCGACTTCAACTTCTTATGATGATGACCGATGGCTGTTAATCCTATGGAGCTGTCTTTCAGGGTAATAATGTGGTAATTATTGTCTTGATTATCTTGCTTGACATTTGATTATTGCATTGTTTTCTGTGTGGAAAATGAAGGTGCTGTGGTGCACAATTTCTAAAAATTTGGTGTGCAGGGTGCAATCCGTAAGCACATTTAAATACGTTAATCACTTATAAATTTGCCATGACACCTGGATCGACATGCCCTGTGCTGTATGGAATGTTAAATGGGTATTCAGGCTAATGAATGTGTTAATAACTGAAAAATTAATCAAGGTCTGTACGTGGGGGTCGGTACCCCTGGATTTATCGTTTGAAGAGATATAGAAGGTGTCGGAAGAATTGACAGTTGAAATCAAGAATTTGGAAAAGGCGATTAATTTGGAACTTATTTGTGATTTGAGTTGTGTGGACTGATGAGGTGATTCAAGATTCTCGTGGACTGACTTCAAACTTCTTATGATGTTGACCGATGACTGTTAATGCAATCGAGCTGTCTTTCAGGGTAATAATGTGAAAATTATTGTCTTAATCATCTTGCTTGACATTTGATTATTGCATTGTTTCTATGCGGAAAATGAAGGTTGGTGTACAATTTCTTGAAAATTTTGTGTGTAGGGCACAATCCGTAAGCACATTTGAAAACGTTAATAGCTTAAAAATTTCTCATGATCCCCGGATTGACATGCCCTGTGCAGTATGGAAGGTTAATTGATTATTCAGCTTAATGAATGAGTTAATAACTGAAAAATTAATCATCACGCCAGTATCCTTTGTGTTCGTGTTTGTTCTATTTATGTTGATCAATTAATTAGCATAGATAATAGACGTGTTGTTCGGCAACAAATTGTTTCGATAAGCTTGTGGATTGCATACATGAAGCCATGCTAGCAACTTAACTAATAATTGCAGATTATACAGATTAATAAGCTGGGTTCGAAATAATTATGTGGTGAGAGATAATTATGTGGTTCTATTCGCAAATTTATTCTATGTTCCTACATGGCCATTTGTATTACTACTATATTTCCACAGACAACATAATGAATTAGAACGTGTTCCCAGTGTGTCGTGTCCTCTATTTTTTTAAACTTACTTGTCAGTGTCATATCGCGTATCCGTGACAGTGCTACATATTCTTGTACAGTCTCACAAGTTCTTGCATCAAGAACTTAACGGTTGAGGTTGTGGGAACATCGTGAGTGAAGCTAGTCTATGCCATCTTCACTATATAGAGATGCACTTTCTGGACGCAGGATCCTAACTCTCCTCCCCCATTCTTTCCTCTTTTCTTAAGAGAAATCGGGTTACTCTCCGAGTTCCTACGTCGGATAGGGATAAGCGCAAGACTCGGCTTTCAGTTGAAGCTCCTGGCCTATTGGTTGACCAAATGTCTGTACAAGAAAAAACCATTATCATTTACTTCCCAGTTATCTTATGATATTTTCCCTTTTCCTAAGTCTGGTAGGGTGTATAATATCATGGGTTTGCCCAGTCTATGAGTGTGAGGGGGCATACCTAGGGTCCTATGGTTTCTAGGGGTTCCTTCTCATAAAAAAAAAGGGTGAGTTTGACTTCTAGGTTCTCACATTGATATGAGATGAAACACGGAAATCCTTTTTAACATGCCCAGACAAAAAACAAAAAAAAAATGTCAAATGCATCCTTGCTGTTTATGAATTGCAATTTTAATAATTATCATGTTTTGTGTTCATACCTTTATCGTGTGCTTTCCCGTGTCCACTCTGTTTTTCTTAGAATTGATCGGTAGGGAATCTGAAATTGAAGATGAGGTTTGAATTAAAAGGCCGTGGCAATGTGCCCCGAAAGAAAAATTCTCTCTCTAATTTCTCAGTACCGATAGGGTACCACGTGGTACCCCTCGGTGCATCTAGGCCGTCCATTTTGGCTTTGGGTGATCCAGATTTGGAGAGATAAATAGGAGAGAGAGTGAGGAGAGATGGTGTTTGGGTACCACGTAGACTCGGCCACGTGGAACCCGGTAGGTACCCAAATTTTTTTCCTGTTTTTGGTTATTCTTCCGTACAAGGGATTCATTGTGCGCTCAATTTACATGCTAAGTATTGTAAGCATTCTCATCCTTATTCTGCTAACGTTCATCCTCTCAAACCCTTTGGTTACTTTGGCTAAGGCCAATTTTGCTAGACTGGAATTCAATAATTCTTTGGTGATACCTAGAGTCCACATGGATAACCATCCAATTCTTGATGTTGAATCAACTTGGAAGGCTCCGGACAACTCTAATTTCAAGGCTAACTGTGATGTGGCGATTAAACCTAACTCGTCTGATGGTATGGTGGTTGTGATCTTAAGAGATTGGAAAGGGAAAGTTGTTGATGGCTGCTCTAAAGCTATTCACACATTCTCATCGCTTCATGGGGAATTGTTTGCTATTAGGGAATCTTGTCTTATGGGCAGCTTTGGGACTCAAAGGCTTATCGGTGGAATCTGATAACAAGGAGGCCATTCATCTAAGCGTTTCCGAGCTTGTTCCTCCTTGGAATATTTCTGCTTTGGTTTGGGATATTCGTGAGCTGGCTCAAGTTGGTCAAGTAGCCTTCAACTGGATTCGTGGTTCCGCTAACAAGGCGGCCCATTCTGTTGCTAAATTAGCCTTGAGAGGCACTCTTCCTTGTAATTGGGTGTCTGTCCACCCATCCTCTCTTTTATCTGTTTTCTCTTCTGAGTTTTTGTAGCCTTTGGGCATTTTCTCTCGATCAAAAAAAAAAAGCTCCCCTCTATTCGTCAAGCTCTTATCTTCTTTCATCACAATCTGGCTTTGTGGAGGAGATAACTTTTTTTTATGTATCAATGGCAAATAGAATTACTCTGACTAAATTAGCTTTTACTACAATGCTAGTTCAGGTGGTTAACGAGATCGAGAAGATCCACGACTTCACGTACTTTTGGATTAAAGTTCAGAAACACGCGTTTTATTTAGTAAAGTTAAAAAAAAAACCCGTAAATCGGTTAATTAGCCCAGTTTTCCAGCTTTAAAAGGAGATAAGGGGAAGAGTGATGCATTCAAGAGTTTATCCCCCGCAGCATCTTGATCAGCCCCAGTGAATCACCCTCCACCTCTACCACTTTGAAACCCATCGTTGCTGCAAAAATCAATGGTTCTCTAGCTGCCATAGCTATAGTTTTCTGAGGCTTAAAGCGAACTCTTTTAAATGGGTCCTCAATCTACTTTGCATTAGTTAAAAGTATTTGAGAGGAAAAACAAAAAAAAAACTCCTTCATGCGGAGGTCATTACAATCATTTGAGAGCATAGGTACCCAGGATAACCATTATTCTCTCTGTCCCCTTTTAAGTGGCCCGTATAAGAATACGTGCATTTTCGAACCCCAAAAAGTATATTTCCCTATATAATTAGCACTTTAATTTGGTGCAATTTTTTATTTAAAATCTATGAAAATATTCTTTTATGTCTGATAAAATACATATTTCTCAAAGGAAAAACATTTAAAAAAGAGGAAAGGAGTACACTATACCAAAAACTACCATTTAAAGATAACTCTTCTCGCGTTTTTAGCTACAAATGTATTAATTTAAGTTAGTACTCATCAGTAGGCAATAATATTTTTAACTTCTTTTCTGACACTTAGGCCCCCTTAGTTTTTCATAATAACAAAATAGGGGCCAAATTATATTATCTTAGGGCCATTTCGCTTGGGCCTTAATTTAAATTTGTCCATTAAAATTATTAGACAAACTAACTTAAACTTTTATGTAGGCCCAATTACTATATGGACCCTTATAATTGGGGCCCTCAAAATTAGTTAAAATTTGGGGGTTTAAAACGGTGGCTTTACGAGTTTTAGCCCAAAGCCAGCTCTTCGTGCGACTATACCCTACTATTCAATTAAAAAAAATAAGCATGTGAAAGAAACTCATTTTCTAAAATATGCCATTGGCTGCGATTTCCTTCGTCATTTTCTCGATAAAAAAAATAAAATTGCAAAATCTGACTGCTTCTAATCTCTTATTCTCATATTCGTTGGTGCCTATCAATTTTGATTGAGACATGCTTCTTTTTTTGGTAAAGAAATGCTACGGTGTGAACTAAGAAATGTTATTTGACCTTTGGCTGCATTCCATCAATCATGGTTTAAACAATTAGAGTAGCAAGTTGTAGAGATAGGATTCATGTTTGTCTAAAGCATAAAAAGCAAATTGTCTCTTTTCCTTGAAGACATTGAAATCCTTTTCATTTGAAGTCTCATTCAATAGTTCGAGTTCACTCCCTCAAACATTAAGACAGAGTCCCGGTCTTGACTTTTCAGGAGTCTAAAGCAAATATTAAAGACGAGGACTTTTCTGTTGGACTATTACAAGGGGCACCAAAAGTAGGAGGAATTCCTAATATTCGTAAATTTTCGGGGATCTAAAGCGATCGCAATTTGAACTTTAGTTCAGGGCCGGCTTTGAATTAATTAAGATCAAGTGTATATTTGCCATGTAATCAGCTGTTATGATTTTTTAACAACCTGAAAATCACCTTTCGAAAGTTTTTAATTGTTGTCAATAGATTATTGTTTTCCAATATTGCTTTTATTAAAAGCTATTTTTCTTGATGTATAAATATATTTAATTTTCTAACGATCCCGCTAATGGGCGCGTGGATGCGCAGGATAATAGGTAGTTTTTCCTCTAGTTAGAGCAACCCCAACAAACTCCCTAAATTGGCTCTCATCCCTATTTTAGGGAGCCAAACCCCAAAGTTAGGCTCCAAGAGACTCCCTAAATCCCTCCCTAAAATACAAAAATAAATAGTGCCTCCCTAAAAACTCTCTCATTTAGGGAGGCACTATTCACTCCCTACCCATTTTTTTATTTTTTCTCTCTCCTTCCCCTGGCTGCTTTTTCTTTTTTTTTC
>JAXBDA010001316.1:0-40000 GCA_036023075.1 Gaultheria prostrata
AATTATACATAATAAAAATCTCACGGTCCAGATCAGTTAATCCACAGTTTCAAAATCAAAATTCATGTCTGGACCGCGAGTCTTGATTTTATTTTTTGAATCCGTTCCTAGACCATTAATCCACATTTAAAATCCAAAACGTGCGGATCGGTTCGGTCTGGACCGGATTCACAATTCATCGGTTTTTTTGAATAGCCCTATCTAGCATAAATGTACTTTTCTTTTCTTTCTTTTTTGAATTGCGAAAGGGTGGGAAGGGGAGACCAACGTAGCAACCCCCCATGGGAGTGATATTGGGGCTCCCGACCCGCTATGGAATGTTCGGTTGAGTCATAGCTACTGTCCGAATAGGACATGCCATCACCACAGCACCACCTACGCGACTAGTTGGCTAAAGACCCTCCCTGCAAATCTACACAAGTCCCAGCAAAGGCATGGGAGGGATTCGAACCTGGGAGGTCCATGCACGAGGAGGGAGGAGAATCTTATCCCACTCACTTTGGTCAATTAAGCTACAACCTCAGTGGTAGCATAATTGTACTTGAAACTAGGATTCAACTCTCTCCAAATCCAGAGAATCCAACACCTGGAGGGCAACTCCTGGGCCGTTGATTTGGACAATCAACTACTAGGATTTAATCTCATCCACAAACGGCTCGGATCTATAAGAACTCAAATGAAATCCGAGCCGTTGATTGTCAAAATCAACGGCTCGAAGACGCCCTAAAGGAAGCCCTCTTCCATCCCGTTATGATCCTTCTATTATCGAAGAAGTTTAGGCCCCGTTCCTTTTAATAATTTTCCCAGGTTTTTAGATTATTTTTTTACTTATTGCTAAAAAAGCTTCAAAAGTTTATTCTCATTTAAAAAATCTAAAATGTCACAATAGAAGCAACCTTATTTTTTTGCTATAGCTTAACGGAAAAAAAAAAAGTTACGATAAACACACCCTTATTTTATAGAATTTGTGGACAATATCAACCACGTCAAAAATCATCGTCATCTGATATTACTCAAAACCTGACCACTTGACTTTTACTTTGAGATAAATTAGTTCAGATCCATTGCGCTAATAATTTGGACGAAATGTATTCTAAAATCATTTTTACAAATAATTTTTTTAATTGATAAGTATTCAATTTTTACCCAAAATTTGATGCAGTTAGTATCATATATATATGGTTATTATAACACCTTTTTATTCTCGACAATCCAATTTTTTTCCGAATGATATATGGGAGTTTGCCTGGCCCAGATGACCCAAGACTACCTTCCATCCTAATAGGACATAGTACTATATGACAAGTGGTTGGGAGGTTTTGGTCCAATAACCTCTAGGCGTTTACCCCTCGGCCTCTCTCACGGGCTCTCTGTCTAGGGTGCAGTGTCGGTTCAAAAGTTTCGGGTCTGAAATAAACTTTGCAAATGGGTCATTATATATTTTGTATAAAAAAGTTAATCAATACAGAATTTTCATAACAAATCATTACAAAATGTTTATTATTACATAAATTTAAACGTATAGCTATTGAAAAATAAACCACCATTGTCATACTTCACAATATTTTGTTATGGGCATTACTCTTCTGAATCTTCTCTCACTATTAGCTATAAATAAGACATTTTCGCTGAACCATTTTTCAGATGATCTATATAAGCAGAATGACTTTTTTTTGAAATCCGTGAAAACATAAACTTCTCGTCAATTTAAACAATAGGGGAAACTCATAGTGAAAATAGTGGTTTCAACTTCCTTTGGTTAATTAATCGCATTATTGGGACCCTATATAGATCCTTCACAATTACGGTACCGGACAGATCTTTGTTTCTTTAATGCCCACTTTAAGAGAACAAGAATTATCCTTTTAAGAAAGCATAGAAGTTGGTGGAGGAACTAAAAATTTGTGCAAATCCTTTGACTAGTAAGGCCAAGTTGGTGATTGATAGAAGACTGTTTATTATTGAAATGGGTTTGGTAATGAGAAGAATTTTGGGTCTAGCCGTCTACCTATTGGGGACGAAGACTAATAAGGTCGTGATCGGTGTTCAGGGGCGGTCCTAGGAGGTGTATGTGGAGCCGGGTCCCGGATTACTCTATTATTTTTATAATATTTTAGGTTTTGTTTGTAAAAATTATGATGAAAAGTTTAATTAAAATTGTGTTTTTATTGTATGTATATAACCTTGATCATTTACAAAACTTTTTTACCGACAATTAGTAAGGGCCTGTTTGAATGTTACCTTTTTTTACTTTTTTTTTGCATTATTGGTTTTTGGTTGTTTGGCTGGAAAATGAAAAATGAATTATGGGAGAATGTGTTTGGCTTTTTTGACATTAGAGACAAGAAGCCAAAAATAGGCTGTGAGGAGCTTGTTGACTTCTCATTTTACATTTTTTTCATTTTGATTAACAAAAAGACCTACAAATTTGTCCCAAATACTCTATCAAATTTTAAATTCATTATGGCTGTAATCTAAAAAGCCAAAAAAACCAATAAATCAGAATATAAAAAGCTGAAATGCGCCTCTCAAACACCTCTTGAATGGAAGGGAACATTCTTGTTTTTTAATATGACAAAAAAAAAAAAAAAAGCAGTACATGGAAAAAGAGTGGAAATTATTTTCATTGCCATACCAACTGAAATACAATATTTTTCCTTTGTAACACCAAAAAGCATTAAAAGAAGAAATCAAGCCACAAAAGCAAAGAAGGAAAATTATTGCTTTGGTAATTTTTTTTGCTATGGTAATTGGATCTTAGAAAAATTGGTAATTTGGTTACTGTGGACCTTCCTCTTTCTTTAACCTCCCAATTTTCTTTTCTTGAAATTCATAATTATTTTTGGGGAGAATCTTGAAAATTTTACTGTAATCTAAAAAAGCCATTGTAAACTGTGCCTAAGCGTAAAGTACAAGCCATAAGGCATTCCCTTGGGCCATGATCTGCTGTGGAAAGAAAGGCATATTACATTTATTTATTCTGTTTTTTTTTACTCCTAACTTTTCCCAAAAGCTTAATTCAATTTAGTATATTTGCCAAAGTAGTGTGTTTCCTCAGCTTTTCCTTTATTCCATCTGATTCCAAACCTTTAAAAATCCATTGATCTAGATCCGCCCCGACAGTTATTTTTTAAAAAGAAATCCCATTTGTTTATTACTCCTACTTGGCAACTTTGCTTCAATGTGGACCGTAGCATGATAATCATGATTCGATTGTTCTTTTTATTATTATTACTATAATCATCGGAGGTCTAAATCAGCTTACGAACACCTCGACTAATTCAAAGACCCTGATGTTAAACGATCAGGTTCCGTGGAATTCAATCATATTTTCTCATGATAGACAAACACTTATTGATTTCTTATGCTCACTTGGCCAAACTCTTGCGGTTATCATGCTTCGATTGTTGAACTAATAAACCAAACGGTGGGTCATAAACCTTGTTTTGGTTAATTAGTTGCTGCTATTAACCATTAGTCAATAATAGATTAAACAACAGCCGTTGAATCCATTCGCTAAGAACCACTCACACCATAATTTCAGTGCTCATGCCATACAGTCACATATTCCTCGGAATTATTTACATCACATTTCTATAGTATCTTAACCTGCAGATCTCACAAGATGCCTGCGTCTTGTACAGAGAATAGGTTGTAAGAATACAGAAAAACTCAAAGAAAGTGAGAAAAGTTGTCTTGAGGTGGTTAAGATCTTGTACAAGTGCTCATTCCCTTTAAGATTTGAGTTCGAATTTTTTTAGGTGCCACTAATTCTTGAGGCCAGGCCAAGTCATACCAGACGAAATTTTGTGTGAATGCCCGATAGTAGTAGACGGTGAATTTGTCTCTCGGGAATTAATTGAGGTATGCGTAATCTGCATTGAACGCCTTTTGAGTTGTAAAAAACCCCTGAAAAAGATTAAATCATCTGAATTTTTTAATAGTAGCTTTATAATATTTAGAAAAAATAAGATCGGATAAAACGAGTAAAATTTTAGTTTTCAAAGAAAATAACGTACTGACGTAAACTGAAAAAGGTTGCATATTGAAGACCCCAAATCGAGGGAGCATAGACCGGAAGGGCCAGACACAAATCTAAGGTTTGGGCCGTTTGATAATGTATACACAAAGCGGTAGCTCTCAAAAAAAATTTAGTATTAAAATAATAACACACTTATACGGCTATACCTCCAAAAATCGAAGAACTCATGAAATGTTATGCCTTGAAAACATGCCCCCAATGAAAGCCAGAAGGCATGCAAGCATTTTTATATGGAAAAAGATAGATGTACATCACATGTGTGCACACCATTTGCGCACCACTCTAGCTTTTTGGACGTTCTGAATTGGAAATACACTATGACCGGCCATAGTGCATTTTAAATCCAGAATATCCAAAAAAACGTTTGGACGGTCCGGATAAAGTGGTGTGTAAATGGCGTGCACACATGTGGTGCGCGTAGCATCTTTGTTTTTTATATAAATTCAATTGCTGGTAGCAGTACTACATAATTATCACTAACTAATAGTAGTTCAGGCATCTAAATGATTACATTAAAATATCTACTACTATCATTTACCATTTCTTTCATTTGACCCTACTTTTCAAGTTTCAACATACTATTTTTTTCCCTTTTTTGCGGCAACTTTTTCCAATTTATATTTCCTCATATAATGCTACTTCATATACTATTATTTTCCTCTTGTTTATTATTTGCCGAAGTGCTTTTTTGAATGTTGAATTGATAACTGCCAAAACCCAAAAGTTCCCAAGTGTAGGTTGTTCACCCAACATTCCCTGTTAAATGACAAAAATACCCTCAAAACCGACCTCTCTATTGTACTCCTACTATACTTGTTTAATAGTACCACCTCCGTCCGCTTTTGCTGGTCTCTTTCAAGAGAACGTGCATAAAATTTTGCAAACTAAATTAAACAATTTTACAATAATCAAATATCTCAATTATATCTTTTAGCCAGTGTAAAAAATCCAAAAGAAAATTTTGACAGAAATAAATTAATATTTTCCTACATGAAAATTCCCTCCTCCAAAGAATGACAAATAAATATGGACGGAGGGAATATGCATGTTGCACATCTTAATTGACACAAGTATCCCCTACTCAGTGTTACGGTCTCAAAATTCGAACTAAAAACTTTTATCCAAATTTAAAGAGAAAATTATATAGGAATAAAATTTTCGAACACAACTCCAGCCTCAAAACTATGTTCAAAGCTTCTGGGAGGCGTGTAGTGAGCTCCTTCGGCCATCCGATCGGTGATCAACGTTCCGGATAAATTGAGATTAAAGTAAATGTAAAAATACTTTTTAAAAGAATAAGATGATTTCGACCGTTGATCGCCGATCCAACAGCCGAGGGAACTCACTATATGCATGTAGTGAGCTCCCTCACTACAGAGCCCGGGTCCATTTCAATAAATACAAACCCACGTGTATTGAACGACTCTGAACACAATTCACGTACAATTTGTTGCTCCAAATACTTATCTTCGGATAAACGTTTGTTGGCAGAGCTTTTCCAAAACACCCACAGATTACGTCGAAACCAAGAAGCCGGCTTTTAAGAATGTTTGGCCAGTTTGGTTAATCATAAAATACCGGTCAACCGCCCCCACTATTCCCAATACCCTCACCTTCCCTATCTTTTGAGTCATTCAATAAGACTAAAACTCTCACAAAAACAAAACCCACATCACACATAAACCTATGACCAAACCAGAGCCCACCACCACCATATATCCCCATGGCCAAAATCATTCATGAATCGGCCGGAAAGATGACGCAACTCTGCCGGAAAATCGTCCACGTCAAGATTAAGTGGAGTATTCTTGAGAGGGTCTCTGTTTTCAAGCAATTCTTTAGGTTCATTTGGGATAGGATTCTTTTTTGTTCTATAGGCCGGCCGAGTCGTTACCGCCGTCTGTCTCGTCGGAGTTCTTCTCCGGCGATGGAGGCTATGGAGTTGGGTTTGGGCCCCCATGACTTGAGCTGTAGTGGGTATGGTTCGGATTCGGATTCGGATTTGGTTGCTCTGAAAATCAGTATATTGGGTGATTGCCAAATCGGAAAAACAAGCTTTGTGGTGAGTCATTATACTGTTTTTCTTTTTCTTCTTTTTCTTCTTGTTCATTCTTGATATTGAAAATCATTTAGTTTTTGTGGGTTTTAATGTATTTTCATTAATTATCTCTGTTTTTTTGTTTTTGTTTTTTGTGTTTTTGTTTTTCAAGATCAAGTATGTAGGAGATGAAGAAGAAAAGAGGGGTTTAGAGACAAAAGGGTTGAATCTAATGGACAAGACAATGAGTGTTCAAGGTGCAAGAATTGCTTTTAGAATATGGGATGTAGGAGGTAAATTACTTGATCATACTCTGTTTTTTTTTTTTTTTTTTAATTTGGATTATCTGTTTGTTGGTAATCTGGTATTAATTAATTGGTTCTAATTATCTTTGTAGGAGACCAAAAATCACTTGATCAAGTTCCTCTTGCTTGTAAAGATGCAGTAGCAATTTTGTTCATGTTTGATCTTACCAGTCGTCGTACTCTAAATAGGTATGGTAGTTTCTTCTTCTTCTTCTTCTTATTTCTCGACTCGATAACCGGATGTCTAGGCTAGTTTGTACGTGTCTCGACTAATGCCGAGTTTTATGATCTTCTTCCCGGTATAGAGACATTAATGGTTTTGATTAAAGTTATAATGGTTTTGTTATTGTTTGTTTGAAAGTGGTATGTGAATTCTTTGTTTGCTGGCTGATTGCAGCGTTGTTGGATGGTACAATCAAGCAAGAAAGTGGAATCAGGTACTTAAAAATCTACCTCCTGGAGTTACAATTATTTGCATTTCTCTTCTCATGACTCTTAATTTGTCCAAAAGAAAAGCCATATTAAAGTTGAAAATACTTCATATGTATCTAGAAGGATCCTCTCCGGTTCTTGAAAATGGACTGGACCGTCAAGCTGGCCTTTTTGTGAACAACATCATACAAAAAATTAGGTTGATCGGATACCCGTGGTGATATGATTTGGGAATACATTTATCCTGAGATAAAGTGGTTAATAGCTTCCGATTCGGTCTGTAATCTTGTTATGTTGTAAGACAAAGATGTTCTAAAATCATATCAAAAGATATCCGATCAACGTGATATTCGGTGCGACTAATGTTCTTGCTAAGCTCTAAATTAAAATACAAATGTTTTGAATCATCTTGGTGGGGCTCTTTTCGGGCCTACAAATAGACCAACTAGACGGTCTTGTCCACGTAGAGAACTGAGTCCAATCTAAAACATAGAGAAAATGCCAAAAATAGGGTGTGCGGTGTAAATTACTAGATTCGATTTTTTAAGGATATTTTGTTTGTATGAGTCCTACCCCAAAATGAATGTTGTCCAAAGATTTCAATTTGCGAGTACTTTTCTGTGTATTCCCTTCTCTCTTTTTTTTCTTTTTTTGTTCCTTTGGCAAAAATAATACAAATGGATTGCCATTAATCAAAAAAAAAAAATTTTTTGCATTTGTTAGTTTTGCGTCAATTTTTTTTTTGAATTATTAATTCATCTCGAAGAGAGGAATTTAAAGAGTTAAAAATTATTAACCAAAATAATCCAATAATCAACGAAAATTTAGATTATTTCTGCCTTTTGTGAATTTTTTTAAAATTTTGATGATAATTTTTTACTTTTTAGATTCCTCTCGTCTAGACGAACCAATAATTCATAAGAAAATCGACGCAAAACTACTTTGTTGTGAATAAATTTTGCCAATAGATAATGTTCTCATATCTGGTGGGTATTAAAGTAGGCAAATGTGATGGCAAAAACAAGTTATGCAAGTGGGTACAACTACATCCTTTTGTTGACTGGGGAGGTTCCAACTTCCAACACTCAAGATTATTGGATTATCTAATCTAATTAGTACTAAAACAGAAGGAATCAGCTCTTCTCTAGTCCATTTCAATTTGTTTGGTTAGACCATTTGTGGCTCTTTTCCGGTTCACTTTGATGATCTAAATCATTCGTATTTTAGAGTTTCGATAACATTAGTCACACCGAATGCCAAGTTGATCAGATATCGTTTGATATGATTTTATAACGTATTTGTTTTACAACATAACAAGATTACAACACCGATTCGAAACCATTTAACCAATTTATCTCAAGATAAATGTATTCCAAAATCATATCACCAGTATCCGATCACCTTGATTTTAGATGTGGTTGAAGATATAAACAAGCTCTAAAATGTGAACGGTCTGGAACATTAAAGTGATTCTCGTACAATTATGAAGGAGGAAAACATCAAAATGTCCCTGCATTGATGTGTTGATTTCAGCACTTGGGCCCTACAATTACTGTCCTAAACATTAAACAAGTAGTAGTCCATGATAAAATGGCAACATCAATTTTTGGAAGCAGTGAAATTAGTGCTAAGCCACAGAATTTCTTCTCTCTTTTTTATTTTATAGTATTATTTTTTGGTTTAAAGGAAAGAACATGAATTAATTCAATTTCGGGGTACTGTTTTATTTCTGGCCACATAATTGCTCTCGCATTTCTACATTCTTATTCTCAAATATATTTTGTTGGTTTTGTATTTGTGCGCAGACGGCAATTCCTATACTTATTGGGACCAAATTCGACGATTTTGTCCAACTTCCGCCTGATTTGCAGTGGACTATTGTCACCGAGGTACATAATCTTATAGCATAAAATTATCTCTTAATTTTTTGAACTAAGAAAATTTTGATTAAGGCGAATTTTGGACCTCTTTTTTTTTGGCATTTTTTTTTTTGGCTTTTCTGAAATTTGGTTATGCTGCAGTAATTTTTTTCCTGATTTTTTCTTGATTGGCAAGAAAAATCTGAAAGGTAAAAAATCACAATCAAGAGTTTAAAATGTTTATCAAAAACAAAACTAATCTACCACGTGAGATTTTTCCGATTATTTCTATCTTTATCACAATTTTGATCAAGTTTGGGTCATATCTTTTATACGTTTCTGATTACTCTTGAATCTGAAAAGTCCTAAACTTTAGCTAAACGCCAAAAAACTTAACTGACAATAAAAATAATCCAGTTACAAAAAATAATTTAATTCAATCTAAAGTCCTGCATTGCCAAATATTATTGTTTATTAAAAGAAAATTTATGTGCAAATTAAGCATTACCCATCTTTTTCATGTACTCTGTTCAAAAAAATCTTTTTCATGTACGAGATGCCCCACATGTGATGGCTGTGAATGAGGAGAATGTTAGTCAATTTCAGACATGTCCCATCTCCCTCTCTCTCCGCGTTGGAGATAAGCTTAAAGTTTTTCTCCATAAGAAGCCTTTAGTACGTTGGTTGGTTAGTGGGTTTCTCTCCCATATAATTGACCAAAGTTTGATTTTAGATCATAAGAAAGCAATTTCTTATGAATACTCTAATCCCGACATTGGATAGCTTGCATTTTATCGGACCTGAGACGAGTATAGTCGAGTAAGTTTGCCCGAAGACCTCTTATTGTCGAACCCAAAAATGAAAAAGCTTAAAGTTAGCTCCTGGAATTTTGTAGTACGCTTGCTTTTACTTTAGGGGAATTTAGCTCATGGAATTTTGTAGTATGCGTGTTTGTGGGTTTACTTTTCACACAATTGATCATGGTTCGATTCTAGAGGTCAGGCCGTAAGAAAATAATTTCTTATGAATACCCTAGTCCCAGCATTGGATAGCCTATTTTTTACCAGACCTGAGAGGCGTAGTCGAGTAAGTTGAACCGAACAACTCTTACAGTCGAACCCACAAAAAAGCTTAAAGTTAGTTCATGGAATTTTGTAGCAGGCTTGCTTTTACTTTAGGGGAATTTAGCTCACGGAATTTTGTAAGTATGCTTTGCTTTTGCTTTAGGGAAATGGGACTTTTGTACTGTCATATGACATATCTTTACACGTATCAAAACTTGTTTGTGTAATAATTTGGTTTTGATGTGAACAAGTGCAGGCCAGGGCATATGCAAGGGCTATGAGAGCAACACTGTTTTTCTCAAGTGCTACCCACAACATAAATGTGAACAAAATTTTCAAGTTTATTATGGCCAAGCTCTTAAACTTGCCTTGGACTGTGGAGAGAAATTTGACTCTTGGGGAACCCATTATTGATTTCTAATTCTTAATTCTTACACTCTCCACTTTCTCTCCATATCCATTTGTACATAGCCATCTCAGGGTTTAAATGGATGCGCTCGGGGCGCTCACCAGTACCCCGCTTCCGTTCAAAAAAGGGTTTTTTTTCTTTTCTTTTTCTTTTTCTTTGATCTTCACTAAATAACATAGTGCTTAATTTGTTGTTGTTTTCACATGCTATAGTTGGAAAAGATCAAAAGGAATATTCATAACATGGTTCCTCGTGTTTGTTTGTTTGTCACTTAGTTGTTTTGTATTATTTCGGTACAATCTCTTTAGAAACAAAATGTAACGGGCCAGCCGACACAGCATGATCAAAATTGGAGTTGGGATTCAGAAATGTAACGCAGTAGGAATAAGCACAAATGATCTTATGTTGAAATAGAAGAGCAATTATTTCATGGGTATTTTGGAAAATACGCTAGCACGGTGCCAAACAAATAGGATACAAAGTTCGTTAATTACCTGTCACTAAGGGGTGTTTTGGCGGCAAAAAAGTTGATCCAAGATTTTTGGATTATTGAAGTACAAATCACTATGTTACATATACGCAAATCACTGTGTTACAAATCACTGTCATAGTCGATTAATCGGGTGTCTGAATCAGATTATACAACCTCGGCTAATTGATTAATATACGCAGAGACTTTGAAGCTCTCTTAAACTCCAGCAACTTCTGAGCATTCTTGCGGTACGACTCCTCTTTGTCCATGCCATTAGGACCCATCCCCTTCTCCTTTGACGAAACAATGGATAGTGTGTCAAGCACACGTCCAAAACAGAGTAAATAATTGATCACAAATATTTCATTCAGCTTCCCCTTGAATCCCTTTATTTCCACCTTCTTCAAACTTTTTCTCACACATTCGTACACTATTGTTTTAGGCCTGTAACCGCTACGGAACTCATGTTCCTTCAGAGCCAGATCTGTTCCGCGCTCCTAAATAGATACAGAAATAACTAAGATCATTCATTGGTAAAACACAAAAAAAAATAACCACGTAGAGGAATTTTCTACAAAAAAAAAAATACCCAGAACATGAGGTCGCGTGTATTGCATGGATTCAAAATTGATATGATGTGAGTTATACTCCGAATAAAAGTAAATCAACAATAACCAAAAAAAAAAATGGAATCTCTTTTAACTATACTCACTGGAAATATTCTTGCAGCAGGGGTCATATCAATGGTGAGAATTTCCAAGTGAGGGCAGCTGTTGAGGAAGAAGGATATTCCATGATATTCATGCTCGTGCAATGCAGTCCTCAGTGTCAAATGTCGGACCCGGCCGAAAGGAGGTTTTAGAGAAGGGTATTCCTCTGCAGATGGAATTACCTTAATTTGTATAGACACATGAGTTATCCCAGAGAAAATGTGATCGATCTCACCATATATTAGCAATGTACGTAATATGTTCTTGTCACTCGATCTCTTCCCTAAGGGGCTAAATACGTGCAAGTATTTTAATTATTAACTAGGCACTGAGATTCATATACGTATGGGATCTATGGAAAAACTTCTAATAAGGACCCCTTATTGAAGTTACCATAAGGACCTCCCACTTCCGGATCAAATTTTGACGATCCGAACCGCTCAATGTTTTTAAAACGTGTTTTTAAGGGTATATAGCGTTTTTAGCGAAAACTGATCGGATCAAGCCCTTCCGGGTATTTGTTTTTGGAGATTTCTCGTGGGGGCCTTGAAAATCACATTTTAAAAACATTGAGCGGTTCGGATCGTCAAAATTTGATCCGAAAAGTAAAAAAAAACCTTGGTCCGCATGGTATTTTACCATAAGGGGCCCTTATTAGAAGGGGATCCTGGGATCTATTGCTTGCTCTCACAAACTTGTAGTAGTAATTATATCCTTAACAAGGAGGAACAACAACATAAATAAAAGTTTGGACAATGTTTGGAGTCTTAATTTCGATATCTTATGAAAATCTACTAAAAAGCACGTAATTCTCAATTCGAACAACAACAAAAAAATTCTGAACAGAAAATATACCTGAAGCATGTAACTGCACACAGTTAAAACCCTAATGCCATAAATATCACTAAGGAGTTGATAAAGATGATCACCATATTCATCAAACTCTGTCTCACTCCCAAAATCGATATCCGCCTCTACCATACCATCCAAATACTCTATCGCGAAATCAACTAGTGGCCCGGAATATTTAAAAATCCTCAATTTTGGAACATCGATTACAATCGAATTTTGAAGATCAGAGCACTTGTCAATGATCAAACTCGTAAGTCTCGTCGAGGAAACGTTGATGCGTTCTAAATCCGAGCAGTTTTTCATACTCAAGCTCTCAAGCAATGGACAGTTTGATACCAACTCCTTGAGAAAAGAACTTGACAATTTTAGCCCTCCCAAAGAAATACTTTTCAATGCAAGAAAATTGTTGAGCAAGGAAACCCTAAAGTTGCATGAAAACAAGGTCAATGACTCCAACCCTTTGTGTTCATAAACAAAAGGTGGCAGTTCAAGCAACCCAACTTGGTTTTCATCATCAAGACTGTTTTCATCCCGTTTCGGGCTCGAGAAGTCAAGATCAAGTGCTTTCACTCCGTGATCAACCGCGAAACGGATAAACAGTTGGGTATCGGTAGGATTTTCCTGAGGCTTTGATAATGCCAACCGGAATTCGTTCGCGGTGAGTCCGGGGTTAAAAGTTTGAATCCAGTGCTTGCAAAAATCTATGAAAACCCTTCTCTGAATCCTGTTGGATTCTTCACCAGTCTGTTGCTTGACGAAGAAACTCTGATCAAATTCTATTTTCTTTGTTTCGTGCCAAAGGTGTCGCCAGCGCTTTGATAGGACCGATGTTTTCGCTGCTTCTTTGAAGGGGAGAAAGGAGATTACGATTAGAATCAGGGAGTCTGTTAAGTAGGAAAACATATCAACTTCGGTTTTCTTAGCCATTGCGGAAGATGATCGAATTGAAGGGACTTGGGAGAAATTTTGGTTGGTTTATATGTTAAGATTTTGCGTAATGAAACGGTGCACAAGAAACGTTTAAAAGTTGGTTAGGATGTGTAGAAAGAGGCCACGGTTCGGTTCTTAACGGACAGGTGCATACAGGGGGTTCGAATTGTGGGTTTTTTTAGGTCCGGGAAGATCTACTTTGATACTCCCTTCGTCTCTTTTTTATTGTCGGCTATTTCATTTTGGACTGTCCCTTAATAAGTGTGTGTTTGAATAGTTAATAGGTGAAAGTATCAACTCGATCGGATATCGTTAAGTGCCTCATTGGAGCACATAAAACTTGGAAAAAACCGGAACACATATAACTTGAAACACTGGAAGAAAACATATAACTTGAAACACCGGAAGAAAACCATTGAACCCATTTTTTTTTCCAGTTATTTGTGTTCCGATGAGGCATATAACGATATCCAATCGAGTTGATTTTTGGTATACTTGTAATACTTGACGCCCTCTACGCGGTTGACGTCTCGGATCGTCGGAATAATGCCAGCACGGCGCCGGAAGGTGCCGCACTTCCCCCCATATTTATCTTGAAATTCACTCACACACACACACACAAAAATTGGTAAGACAGGGTTCCGATCACGTATGTCAACCTTTTTTTTAAGATAAAAATGTTTAATTTATTGATATCCGTAATTTTTTTACCTGATTTACGTTCTAAACGATTTCTAAAAAGTGAAGGGAGGCCACAAGAGGCTTAAACTGGAGAGTGGAGACCTTAGTCACATAATCCAAATTCAATGGAAATGAGAACTCTTTATAAATAAGAGTCAGGAAAGGAAATTAATCAAATTATTGTGGTCACTTCTATGAGAAAATTTTCAATACAACGGTTACATAAAACGGAACCTATATATCCGTGGAACATACATAATATGAGAATGGATTATTTACAAATAACCGTTGTATTAAAAAAATAATTCCACTTCTCTCCAGTCCTGGTTGCAAAAAAATCTCCTATTACCTGTAATGTGCTACCTATGAGATGCTCCAGGTGTTCTTACTATGTTTTCTTACGGGTTGTTTTTCATTTTGCTAAATAGACTAAAAGTCGGAAAAAGACGGATTTGGAGCATGTGGTCCTTGATTTCATGCACGGACGAATAGTTTATTTACGATCTGGACCATTGATTTCATGCACGGACGGTCGAGATGCACCGTCCGTGCTTATTGCGTACGCATCGCTTTAGTGTAAAAAAACCTCGAAAAAGATTTATCATCTGAACTTTTTAAAATCCACGATAAAATTTTACTTTTCCAAGAAAATAACTAACGTAAACTGAAAAAAAAGTTGCATATTGAACATCCCCAATCAAGGGAGTATGGGCGTGAAGGACCGGACACAAATCTAAAGTTTGGGCCGTTTGGCAAAATGTATACACAAAATAGTTGCTCTTAGAAAAAATTTAATATTAAAATAATGGCACACCTATATCTCCAAAAATTGAAGAACTGATGAAGGGATGTTATATGCCTTGAAAACATGTCCCCAATGAAAGCCAAAAGGCTTCACAAACAGAAAGCATTTTGGTTACTGTGTTAAAGGTGCAAGAATTGCTTTTAGAATATGGGATGCAGGAGGTAATTACTTGATTATACTCTGTTTTTTTTTTTTTTTAAATTATCTTTTTGTTAGTAATCTGGTATTAATTAAATGGTTCTAATTATCTTTGTAGGAGACCAAAAATCACTTGATCAAGTTCCTCTTGCTTGTAAAGATGCAGTAGCAATTTTGTTCATGTTTGATCTTACCGGCCAGTCGTCGTACTCTAAATAGGTATGGTAGTTTTATGATCTTCTTCTTCTGGTTTTTGGTTTTCGATAACCGACTGTCCGGTCTAATTTATGCGCACCTCAACTTCTTTTTTTGAACAGCAAAAAATTTATTAATCTTTGAAAACGAATTACAAAGATTAAAAGGATCCAAGCAACGAGGTATCAAGGAGGAGAAGGGCAGATCTACAAAGAAGACTCCCCTCACACCAAGAGACACCTGCCGCAAGGAACCAAAAGGGAAAAAACAACCGGATGCTAGCAAGATGCCCACCAAACCCCCAACAAGAAAACACACCCCAAACAGATAAATCTAAACCAACTCCCCAAACAAAACGCCCCAACAAAACCACTATCGACAATATTAGTTTGCAACAGAAAAACTACTAATGATCTCATTATCTTCCCCCAAATAATCTTCGTCCAAGATCATGTTTATTGACCGAGAAGCCTGAGCCGCATTTAGATGAATCTTGTTAATGTCATAAGAAGAAACAGATAAAGCAGCAGCAGCTATAGCAGATCTGAACACTACGCATTTTTTCTGTTTTCGACGACCCTTTTTTTTAAGATTTAGGAAAACCTTACTTGTCTTCAATCCTTTTCTGCTTCCTTTTTCCTTTCCCAATATCTTCCATAGCATTAGTGGGATTGAGATCCACAATTAACTGGTTACCATCAACATCTTTCTCATTAAAAAATCCTACTTCGGAAAGATTCCAAAAGCCTTGATCAAAATTCACAACCTCTTTATCCTTGTTGATAACAGCTAAAGCGGCATCCTCATCAACAGATGAATTTGAAAGCTTAGTGTCTATAACAGACCCGACTGTAAAATCTGGTTGTCTCTCATCATCAGTATTACCCACACCATTAGCTATTGAGCAATCCACTTCATCGCAATCAGCGTTCTCAGAATCTGTCGCTTCATCGCAGTCAGCATTCTCAATTGAAACATCATCATCCACTGTGTCCCACTTAGCGTCGTCCTTTGTCTTGCTATTGACCATATGATCATCATCTTCACCAAGAGTTGTAACCTTAGGAGGACACTGATTAAGGTTCACAGCTTTTCCTACTTGAGATTCCTCAACAAATGAATCTAAACCCACGGAGTCCGAACTCTCACTAGAAATATCAGGGGATTTTTCAGCCTTTTTCTCTTCCCAAACTTGGGATATGAAATTTTGATCTTCCAAAATCTTCACATGATGCAAAACCCCATTAATCTCCAAAGTAATTCTATCATCAATAAAAGAATTAAACTCGGTAGCAATAAGAACTCTTCCTTTATCAAAAGAAAGAGAATTCATTGTAGATTCGTCAACTCCTAAAAAGACACCCCATAATTCTCCAATTCTTTTGAAAGTGCTTAGATTGGAACAATTAAGGGCATACCTGAACAGCTCAACCAAACACATCTTTCAAGAGAAGCCGACTCCCCATTCCAAGGTGTGATTTCAGAGAACCATCTCTGCATCAAAGTTTCTTTGATTACCGAATCTCTCCTTGTAGCATCAGAAAAAGTTAGAAGAAAATTTCTCCCGCCCATACTTCTAATATGAATGTCACAAACATTTTCCTTCTCAATCTCCATTTTCAGCACTTCCACCTCCATCCGATTCAAAGTTTTGCCACTGCACTCCTATTTAGCCAACCATTCCCTGTAGGTATAATATTTAATGTGGTCTTCTCATGACTCTTCTCCACATCCCATTTTAGAATCTGGGCAAAAGATTTGAAACCAGTAATTGATTTGAAAGGTGTTACATGGTGACCCACTGCTCCTTGGAAGTTATTCTCACCATGAGATGTTATCTTGACCTCTCTTTCTTGACCAATGCAAAAACTTGCTCCTACCCCTGCATTATTGTTTAACCTCACATTATCTCCAGCAGATTGCCTTTGTTGATTTTGATTAAAGTTCGCATACTTCACGAAAAGCTTTTTTGTCCCCACACCATAAGCCGTTAACTTTCGATATAGCTACCTCGGCAGAGACTAAGCAATTATACCTTATAAAACCAAACTTTCTCCCTGTGACTTTGCTTCTTTTCGCAGGGATAAAAGCAGCAAAAACCACACCATAATTAGAGAACAGTTTTTTGAGCCATGAAAGACTAACATCCTCCGGCAAGTTGTCGATGAATAGGGTGAAGATAGTCTCATCCCCACTGCGAAGCCGAGTCCTATGGATGTTCCCACCATTATCTCTATTTCTATTTCCAACCACCGGAATCCAACCTCCCTCGATATTTCCCACCCTTCTACTAGAGACCATGGCTAAAAACATATACCATAAGACAAAACAGGAATAGCAGCAACAAAAAGATATCGACCCCAGCCGCGAAACAGATCGCCCCAGACGACTTAACAAGAAATAGCACGAAATGAAGAATAGGAGGTACCTTGGATTAACAAGATCTCCATGAGAACGATCAAAATCTCCGAGAGAAGCCAAACACAGGAATGCCGATGACGAGGGCTACTGAAGATGAAGCCGACGACAACAAAACGGCGCCGCAACGGAGAAAACGATTGAAAGACAGGATGGTTGAGGCAGGGATGCAACTATTGGGGCTGGGGCACTGATTCTGCCAACGATGAAGGAGGAACAGCCAGAAAGAGACCCGAAACGGCTTCAAACGATATGGCTCCAAACGATGACAATCGTTGATGCAGAACCGGAAAAAAGGGAAGCCCAGAGATGAGAACTGGAGATATATAAAAAGGGAGTGAGAGAGGGGTGGAGAGAGGATGGGATGGTGCTACAGGAGAAGAGCTAGCGCATCTCAACTAATGCCGAATTTTATGATATTCTTAATAACTCCTATATATTATTCCTGTATATAGAGATACTAATGGTATTGATTAAACTTACAATGACCTTCTTTTTTCTTTTTTTTTTAGAGTGGTATATGAATTCTTATTGTATATGGATTCTTTGTTTGCTGGCTTATTGCAGCGTTCTTGGATGGTACAATCAAGCAAGAGAGTGGAATCAGGTACTTAAAATCTGTTGGAATATTTTAATAAAAAATAAAATGAAATTCTTATTACCTATCATTACTTTTCCGTTACAATATAATTACTTAATTGTTGACTGTTACAAATACTTAAAAGGATATTTATTTCTATCATTATATACACTAATGAATGAAGCTTTAATTCTAATGACCTCTATATATATGGGTTTTGGATAAATGTAAGAGGTGTGTGAAATAAGTATATACTCAATGAGAGAGCAAAATTGGTGAAGGAATTTTACATATCCATATTACTTTCTATATCGTTGGGCAACTCAGGAGGTCATGAACATCGGATGAGGAATGCTTGTGAGCTCTTGGGTTTAATCTTAAGGCTAGTACACTCCGGTGGTACCTTCACGAGGTGAGGAATATTAGTCTTAAGATTGTGACTACACGACTCTCATTCTCACAGGCAACGTCTTTCCTACTTTCACTATTTTCGTGCTCTCTTAATCTACCTTGTAGAGTTACAATTATTTGCATTTCTCTTCTCATGACTCTTAATTTGTCCAAAAGGAAAATCCCTGTTAAGTTGAAAATACTTCATATTATCTAGAACGTGAGAGGATTCTCTCCGGTACATGAAAATGCACTGAATCGTCAAGTTTACCTTTTTATGGACAACATCAAACTTAGGTAGACGTATTTGTATTGAAATAAATTGGTTAAATAGTTTCCAATTCGGTTTGTGATCTTGTTGTAAGACGAAGGTGTAATCGTTTCTAATTCGGCTTGGATCATCAAAGTGAGACTCTAGTCCACGTAGAGAACTGAGTCCTAAAACATAAACTTAGAGAAAATGCCAAAAATAGGGTGTGCGGAGTAAATTACTAGATTCGATTTTTAAGGAATATTTTGGTGGTATGACGCAAGGATTCAAATCCTGACGGGAGTCCTACCCAAAATGAATCTTGTCCAAATATTTCATTTGCGAGTGCTTTTCTGTGGTTTTTTTTGGCTAAAATAAGGATTATGTTGTCTTTATTAAAAATTTACATTTTTTGCTTTTTTCGTCGATTTTTTTGTGGATTATTAGTTCGTCCCAACGAGAGGTATCTAAAGAGTAAAAAATTATTAACCAATCTAAAAAATTTGTGAATAAAGACAAAATAATCCAAAAATCTTCAAAAAAAAAAAAAGATTATTTTTCTTTAGTGAACTTTTTAAAAACAATTGATAATAATTCTTGACATTTTAGATTCCTCTCGCCAAGACTAACTAATAATTCATTAAAAAATGATGCAAAATTAATAAATGCCATTTTTTGTAATAAATTTTGCCAATAGATAATGTTCTCATATCTGGTGGGTAGTAAAGCATGCAAATGTGAGAGTGCAATTTTGTTGACCATCCTTAAAAGATGGTTAAGAAAACTCTCACTCCTATTGGTTGAAATGTGTGGGTCCCATCATAAAGTGATATTATGTTTATCACAATGTGATGTCTGCAGTGCACCTTTTGGTAAGCATGACATCACAAAGTGGTGGGACCCATACCAATTCAACCAATAGGAGGGAGGGTTTTGTTAACCCTCTTTTAAGTAGCGTCAACAAAATTGCTCTTCAAATGTGATGGAAAAAAAAGGTTATGCAAGTGTTGGTTCCAACTTCCAACACTCAAGATTATTGATGATCTACTTATAAAACAGAAGAAATCAGCTCTTCTCTCGTACATTTCAGTTCGTCCAATTCAACCGTTTGTGGGCTCTTTTCCGGTCCATTTTGATGATCAAAATCATCCGTAGTTTCAGTTCAAAAAAAGAAAACCATCCATATTTTACGGTTGTCGATAACATTAGTCACACCGAATATCAAGTTGGTCAAATATTGTTTGATATGATTTCATAACACGTACATAGCAAGATTACAATACTGAATCGGAAACCATTTAACCAATTTATGTCAAGACAAATGTATTTCCGAATCATATCACCGGTATCCGATTACCTTGATTTTTTATGTATTTGATGTTTTTGACGAACTCTAGTATGTGAACGGTTTAAGTGGGCTCGGGAAAGACCAAATCCTCGTCCAAAACCGCAAGTAGTTTGGTACCATTATGGAGGAGGAAAACATCAAAATGTCCTGGATTGATGTATGTGTTGATTGAGGCCCTACATGATAAAAATAGCAACAGCAAGAAACTAGTGCTAAGCCACAGAATTTCTTCTCTCTTTTTTAAATTATTTTTTCGTTTAAAGGAAAGAACAGGAATTAATTCAATTTCGGGGTACTGTTTTATTATTTCTGGCCACATAATTGTGCATGCATTTCTATATTCTCATTCTCAAATGTGTTTTGTTTGCTTTGTATTTGTGCGCCGATGGCAATTCCTATACTTATTGGGACAAAATTCGACGATTTTGTCCAACTTCCTCCTGATTTGTAGTCCACTATTGTCACACCGAGGTAAATAATCTTATAGCATAAAGTTATATTTGAATTTTTTTTAAACTAAGAACAAGTTGATTAAGGAAATTTTTTGGACCAAATTATTATTGTCACTTATTTTTGGCTTTTTATGAACTTTTGTTATGCTGTGGTAATTTTTTACATATACGCAAATCACTATCTTAATCGATTAATCGGGTATATATCTGAATCAGATTATGCAACCTCGGCTAATTGATTAATATACGCAGAGACTTTGAAGCTCTCTTGAACTCCTGCAACTTCTGAGCATTCTTGCGGTACGACTCCTCCATGTCTATGCCATTAGGGTCCTTCTCCTTTGACAAAACAATGGATAGTGTGTCGAGCACAAGTCCATAACAGAGTAAATAATTGATCACCGCTATTTCATTCATCTCCCCCTTGAATCCCTTTATTTCCACCTTCTTCAAACTTTTTTTCACACATTCGTACACTATTACAAGCCTGTAATTGCTCAAGAACTCGTGTTCCTTCAGAGCCAGATCTGTTCCGCGCTCCTATATTGATACAGAAATAAGCAACATCATTTATTCATCCACAACAAAGCAAAGGTTTAGGATTATAGTCATGTACAAAGGTGGGGTAAACCATAAAAAAAATAAAGACGTAGAGAAATTTCTACAAAAAAAATATGTGGAAAGTAATGTAGAACAAGTGGCGGCCCAAGTTTCTGATCAATTGGACCGATAGAAGCCTCGGGGGTCCAAACAACTTTTAATTGAAAGTTGTCAAATTTGGTAATTTATCGACGAGCCCGAATTCAGCCCAAACTTGGTGGGCTGAAGCAAGAATCGCGTTGCGGTCATGACTCACCACTCTAACTTCGACTGATGGTGGATTTTGGCCTAATCCCTTTGTTTAGGCCTCCATTTGGACATTTTTGCTATTTTAGGAACTATTTAGATTTTCAATTACTTTTAGCGTATAAATCCGTTTCTGTTTATTCAAATTGGAAAAGTCTTGTTTTGCTTTCTAGTTTTCACTTTTTAGTAGTTTTCCTAAATTCCGGGGTACTTTAATTTTTTAGTATTATTTGCTTGCTAGGGTTTCCCTATAAGAGGGTTTGTAATCTCTTTCATTCAATATCTTCCAATTAATAAACAAACGCTGAAAGAATTTTCTCTCTTTCTCTTGTAAATTGAAGAACATCTCGTGTATTCGAGAACCAACCTCGTTTGGACTAGTACGCTAACTAGTCTCTCATGAATTCTGTTGCGTCAGAAAGTGAGGTGACGGGCGTATTACGTAGATTCAAAATTGATATGCCGTGAGTTATACTCCGAATAAAAGTAAATCAACAATAACCAAAAAAAAAAAATGGAATCTCTTTTAACTATACTCACTGGAAATATTCTTGCAGCAGGGGTCATATCAATGGTGAGAATTTCCAAGTGAGGGCAGCTGTTGAGGAAGAAGGATATTCCATGAAATTCATGCACGTGCAATGCCGTCCTCAGTGTCAAATGTTGGACCCGGTAGAAAGGAGGTTTTAGAGAAGGGTATTCCTCTGCAGATGGAATTACCTTAATTTTTGTATAACCAACGAACAAGTAACAAGATGTTAGTTTTCAAACTTTTATATGGAAAATCACACTAATTTTTATCGTGCGATACATAATATTGCTTCCATGTTTCGAAAAAACAAATAAAAATCGATACTAATAAACAGAATAAACTATGGTCACAATATCAGTTAACGAATCAGCCCCGGTGGTTAATCCAGTTAACTAATAAACAGAAAAGAAAACATTGGTTCTAGCTAACGAATCAGCCCCGGTGGTTTAATTATCCAATCTCTTATTGATTTTGATGGCACAATATGAACCACATTGTAATGTGTCACAATGTGATTGATATACTGGGATCAATCTATACGGAGCTTTGCTCTGACTATAATTACAGTTCCTGCTAGTGAACATTAGGATTGGTTTTCTAAGATTAGTCGAGAGCGCGTTAGCTGGCCCGAACACATGAGTTAGCCCAGAGAATATGTGATCGATCTCACAATATATTAGCAATTAATCTAGCTAATATGTCTTGTCACTTGATCTAATAAGGTGGGGGGTTGATTATAAATGGAACTATGAATTGAAGGGCATATATGGTGATTCGGAAAGTGGAGATGCAAAGAAATTAATTAAGTGTAACTTACAGAGTTTTTTTTTAACAGCTTCAAACAAGAGTAACATTATTACTTATTTTTATCCTCAGTATACGTTACCGCGTGTTGTCAGGCTCGATCTCTTCCCTAAGGGGCTAAACACGTGCAAGTATTTTTAATTTTAACTAGGCTCACAAACTTATAGCAGTAATTTATTATATCCTTAATTAACAAGGAGGAACAACAACATAAATACAAGTTTAGACAATGGTTGGAGTCTAAATTTCGATAGCTTGTGAAAATCAACTAAAAGCATGCAAGTCTCAATTTAATTGACTAACATTAAATTTGAAACATTTATTCCGTAAATTTAAACGTAACCCATCAAAGATAAATTCAAACAACAAAAAAGCTCTGAACAGAAAATATACCTGAAGCATGTAACTGCACACCGTTAAAACCCTAATGTGATAAATATCATTAAGAAGTTTATAAAGACGATCACCATTTTCAACAAACTCTGTCTCACTCCCGAAATCGATATCCACCTCCACCATAGCATCCAAATCCTCTATCGAGAATTGAATTAGTGGCCCAGAATACTTAAAAATCCTCAATTTCGGAACAAAGATTATGATCCAATTTTGAAGATCCGAGCACTTGTCAATGACCAAACTCGTAAGCCTCGTCGAGGAAATGTTTAGGCATCCTAAATCCGAGCAGTTCTTCATACTCAAGCTCTCAAGCAATGGACAGTTTGATACCAACTCGTTGAGATAAAAAGTTGACACTTTTACCCGTCCCAAAGAAATACTTTTCAATGCAAGAAACTTGTTGGGCGAGGAAACCCTAAAGTTGCATGAAAACAAGGTCAATGACTCCAACCCTTTGTGTTCATAAACAAAAGTTGGCAGTTCAAACAACCCAACTTGGTTTTCATCATCAACACTGTTTTCATCCCGGTTCGGGCTCGAGAACTCAAGATCAAGTGCTTTCACTCCACGATCAACCGCGAAACGGATAAACGATTGGGTATCGGTAGCATTTTCTTGAGGGTTTGATAATGCCAACCGGAATTCGTTTGCGGTGAGTCCGGGGTTATAAGTTTGAATCCAGTGCTTGCAAAAATCTATGAAAACCCTTTTCTGAATCTTGTTGGATTCTTGATCATTCTGTTGCTTAACGAAGAAACTCTCATCAAACTCTATTTTCTTTGTTTCGTGCCAAAGGTGTCGCCAGCGCTTCGATAGAACCGATGTTTTCGCTGCTTCTTTGAAGGGGAGAAAGGAGATTACGATTTGAATCAGGGAGTCTGGTAAGTAGGAAAACATATCAACTTCGGTTTTCATAGCCATTGCGGGGATACTGTACATATATATATATATATAGAGAGAGAGAGAGAGAGAGAGAAATTTTGGTTGGTTATATGTATAGATTTTTGCGTAATGAAACGGTGCACAAGAAACGGTTAAAAGTTGGTTAGTGTGTGTAGAAAGAGGCGACGGTTCGGTTCTTAACGGACAGATGCATGCCAGATGGTGGTTCTTCAATACTAGAATAATCGATAAAGATCACACTAAGAAAATTTGAAAGATTACAGTTTTTATGAAAACATCGTAAAGAAATGCAAGGTGAATTTTTAATGCCACTTTGCTAATAAAACCGTAGTGGTTATAATAATTATCACAAGTTAAAGGAACTGTGATTATAATTGTTTAATTTAGTCACATTTTCCTACAAGTGTGACAAAATGTGTTTATTTTTACCACGCTTTGTTACTAGTGTGATGAAATGTGTTTATTTTCACCACGTTTTGTTACAACCGTAATAAAAAGTACTCCCTCCGTCCCAATTTCATAGTCCAATTTCACTTTTTCGATTCTATTTTCAATTGCCTATATCTTTCAATTTATAATATTTTTTAAGATTTCAAAAATTTTGTTTAATAAAACTAATTGAGATCTATCAAATAAGATCCATATTGCATATACAAAGTATTATACTCCCTCCGTCCCAAATTAATGGTCCATTTTCACTATCTGGGATATCTCAAAAGATTGTCCAAAACTTTTAATCTATAATACTTTTAATATCACATATGGATCTTGTTTGATAGATCTCAATTAATTTTATAAAACAAAATTTTTGAAATCATAAAAAACGTTATAGATTGTAAGATATAGATAATTTGTTAAGTGACACGATTGCCAAAAAAGGACCATTAATTTGGGACGGAGGGAGTATATTACAAGATATAAATTTTTTTTCCATCAAGTTAGAACAGTAACATGGACTATTAATTTGGGACGGAGGAAGTATTTATTTTAACCACACTGTGTTACAACCGTGATAAAAAAAATGTTTTTATCACGTTTTTTCCAACCGTGATAAAAAGTATTTTTTCATATTAACCACACTTCAATTACAAGTGAGATAAAATGTGTTTATTTTCGCCACGCTTTGTTACAAACCGTGATAAAATATGATTATTTTAACCACACTTTATTATAACCGTGATAAAAAAAATTATCGCATTTTTTCAAACCGTGATACAACGTATTTTTGCATATTAACCACACTTCAATTACAAGTGAGATAAAATGTGTTTATTTTCACCAGAACAAACAATAGCCACTTCAACTGGGTCTTGTATGATGTTAGAAAAGCACTCTGTAAATTTGAAGGACAACAGACAGTAAAGCTACACAACAATCAACTAATGTCTGCTGCCATCCTATCTCTTCCCAAAAGGTAAGAGCTTTGACGATGTACATAAAGGGATTCTGTTCGTTACAGAAAGTCCTCAGAAGCACAATTGGAAGCCAAGAACTAAAATCAAATCTCCTTTCGAACAAATAATGACAAATAATCAAACCGTGTTATCAATTAGATAAAACACAAGATAAAGCAAAATTAGAGTCTTTAATGGCCTTCATTTTTACTACTGAATCATTATCTCCATTCCTGCTCAAGTAACTCGACCGCTAAAAAAAGTAATCTATCGAGCTGTATCAAAAAACTTGCAGCCAAGCAAAGGTATACTTCAAAATCATTGTTCATCGATCATGTGGAGGTCAACCTCTGTATTTCTCCATCTTTTGCTAGCATGTATTAAATTGATTGGTAGCATCATATTCTATTTGCTTGCTGAATTGCGAGAGGTGGCCCTCCTAACGAGCGAAAATATATTTGTTCAATCCAAATCACAACTGCGAAACATTGCATTTTTGTGACCGGTACGACATTGCATTTTTGTGACCGGTACGACATTGCATTTTTGTGACCGGTACGACAACTGGAGAGTTAAATATGCCAAGAATTTTGCGGCTTCGTTGATGATTCGGGGACTACATGAATCTACGTACATGTAAGTTTTTCTTGTGTTCATAATAAGCCTCTAAATATTCAGGTTGCTCTTGTAGGACCTTGTAGACAGAAGGAATGGAGAAAGTACTCTCCACAAGGGAGTTAAATGCAGACGAGATCCTTCCATTCTCTGCCTCTACAGGGTCCTCACCTCAATATTTAACTTCTGGTTATGTAATAAAGAAAACATATATATACACTGCTATTCTTGTAATCGCCGAATCATCAACAAAGCAGCAAAATTATTCTTATATTTAACTCTCCACTATCCATCTTTGATTAGCCTAATTTCAATCTGAATTGAACAAATCTATTTTTGCTCATTAGAAGGGACCACATTTCTCTCACGCATACTAGAAAATGAAAACAATAGCCTATCACATGACGAGGCTTCACACTTTGAAACAATAAAAAAAAAATAGTAGCTTTCATCGCATCTGTATATATGTCAATTCGAGAGTTAAATATGCCAAGGATTTTGCGGCTTCGTTGATGATTTGGGGACTGCATGAATCTACGTACATGTAAGTTTTTCTCGTGTTTATAATTAGCCTTTAAATATTCAAGTACACTCTTGTAGGATCTTGAAGATGCAAAGAATGTAGAAAGCCCTCAGCATAAAGGGACTTAAATGCAGGTGAGATCCTTCCATTCTTTGCCTCTACAGGGTCCAACAAGGCCCTACCTCAATATTTAACTTCTTATTATGTAATAAAGAAAACTTGTATATACCCGGCTTTTCTTGTAATCACCGAATCAACAACAAAGTAGCAAAATTCTTCTTATATTTAACTCTCCACTATCCATCTTTGATTCACCAACTTTCAATCTGAACGAAACAAATCTATTTTGCTCATTAGAAGGGACCACATTTCTCTCACTCATACTAGAAAATGAAAACAATAGCCTATCAAACGACGAGGTTTCACACTATTGAAACAACGAAAAAAAGTTTTAGTAGCTCTCATAGCATCTGTATATATCATATATGTCAACTCGAGAGTTAAATATGCCAAGGATTTTGCGGCTTCGCTGATGATTCGGGGATTACATGAATCTACGTACATGTAAATTTTTCTCGTGTTCATAGTAAGCCTTTAAATATTCAGGTACGCTCTCTTAGGATCTTGAAGACGCAAAGAATGTAGAAAGCCCTCAGCATAAAGGGACTTAAATGCAGATGAGATCCTTCCATTCTTTGCCTCTACAGGATCCAACATGGTCATACCTCAATATTTAACTTCTTATTATGTAATAAAGAAAACATATATATACACGGCTATTCTTGTAATCGCCGAATCATCAACAAAGTAGCAAAATTCTTCTTATAGTTAACTCTCCACTATCCATCTTTGATTCACCTAATTTCAATCTGAAATGAACAAATCTATTTTTGCTCATTAGAAGGGACCACATTTCTCTCACTCATACTAGAAAATGAAAACAATAGCCAATCAAATGACGAGGTTTCACACTATTGAAACAACGAAAAAAAGTTTTAGTAGCTGACATAGCATCTGTATATATGTCAACTCGAGAATTAAATATGCCAAGAATTTTGCGGCTTCGTTGATGATTCGGGGATTGCATGAATCTACGTACATGTAAGTTTTTCTCGTGTTCATAGTAAGCCTTTGAATTCAGGTACGCTCTTGTAGGATCTTGAAAACACAAAGAATGGAGAAAGCCCTCTGCACAAGGGATTTACATGCAGATGAGATCCTTCCATTCTCTGCCTCTACAGGGTCCAACAAGGTCATACCTCAATATTTAACTTCTTATTATGTAATAAAGAAAACTTATATATACACGGCTATTCTTGTAATCGCCGAATCATCAACAAAACAGCAAAATTCTTCTTATAGTTAACTCTCCACTATCCATCTTTGATTCACCTAATTTCAATCTGAAATGAACAAATCTATTTTTGCTCATTAGAAGGGACCACATTTCTCTCAATCATACTAGAAAATGAAAACAGTAGCCTATTACACAACAAGGTTTCACACTATTGAAACAACGAAAAAAAGTTTTAGGAGCTCACATAGCATCTGTATATATCTCAACTCGAGAGTTAAATATGCCAAGAATTTAGCGGCTTCGTTGATGATTCGAGGATTACATGAATCTACTACGTACATGTAAGTTTTTCTCGTGTTCATAATAAGCCTTTAAATACAGGTACGCTCTTGTAGGATCTTGAAAACACAAAGAATGGAGAAAGCCCTCTGCACAAGGGACTTAAATGCAGATGAGATCCTTCCATTCTCTGCCTCTACAGGGTCCAACAAGGTCATACCTCAATATTTAACTTCTGATGATGTAACAAAGAAAACTTATACATACACGGCTAGTCATGTAATCGCCGAATCATAAACAAAGCAGCAAAATTCTTCTTATATTTAGATCTTCACTATCCATCTTTGACACCGAATTTCAATCTGAACTGAACAAATCTATTTTTGCTCGTTAGAAGGGACCACAATTCTCACTCATACTAGAAAATGAAAACAATAGCCTAGCACATGACGAGGTTTCACAGTATTGAAACAACGGAAGAAAGCATTTTAGTAGCTCTCATCACACCTGTATAAATATCATACGAATTTGAGGCTACAAGTCTCTACCCAAAAAATTGGCGTATGTAGAGCCTCAAATAAAAAGCCTTGCTGAAAGTTAAAAGTTCAATTAGCAGCTCTCCTCTATTCAGCTGCTGTTAAATTTATTACCCGAAGGAATTGACAGTGGTCAAAAGAAACCCATCTACGCATCCATACAAATATCTATACTGCAAGAACAAATAAATCAGAAGAATATTACAGTTTGTCATTCAAGAGGAACTACTAATACTAAGATGCCGAGTGAGGAACAAGGAGTAATTGTAGTTCGAGTTTAATTCCATGTTTTCAAATACCCCACGTTTGCACACAATGATCTCTAATGGGTCGTTTTTTTCCACGAAAGGTGTTAATACAGGTATATACAAGTATAGATACCTTTGTTTTCAAATCGGACTACGTATCGTGTATCCTTTTTTCATGTTATAAATCATATCGGGGTACGTATCGCGTATCTTAAGATACGTTTATTGGAAGAGTGGGAGTTTATAATGTTTAGTTTGACAAAAAAATTGGGAGATGGAGAATACTTAAGACAGGAGTGGGGAAAGGAAGTATTTGTATTACACTTAACTCATACCTTTTTTTGGCTTGGTGCAAAATGGCTAGAACTCATCCTTATTTAAATTATTCCATGGAAGATTGTTATCCAAAGATAATTCATACAAGATAAACTTTGAGATAAATTCTAGAATTACGCATGTGAATAATTCGCACAAAAAATTCTCTAGATATTTCAAACGGATATTCTAGAGCTTCTAGAGCTAGATATTCTAGAGTTTCTAAAAACTAGATTTTTATATCTCCTGCAATAGTATCTTCCATCTTTGGGCTTTATCAATTGGGCTTATTTGGACATTACTATCTTGTGCCAAAATACTAAATCTAGTTTATACTTCAACAACGTTAATCATAATTAATATATAGTTTAAAAGTAGATACACCTAATAACATTAACAAACTATACTTACATTTTACAAAAAAAAAAGAAAGAAATTAAGATACAAAATTTTCAGTCTCTCAACTGAGAGTCTGGGACCTATCACATTAAGGCTTTTTGCTGTCTAAGTTAGGGAAAGAAAAGAAGAGTTTTATATCATTCAAGCAAAACACAATCAAAGTGTAATTCTTTCTTCTATACAACCCTACATTGAAGTTGGATTTCTATCAAATGGTTTGAAAGATACCATAATTAGATCAAACGGCTTAGATTAATACATTTGGGGTTCCCCTTCGTGAAATAAGGTCCGACTTTTTCTCAATAAGTAATCGAAGCCAATAAATCATAGGATATGCAATCGTATCGTAGGATTTCCATACAAAAAGGATACAGGGTGGGATACGTATAACTATTTCGAATGATACTATACGAATCGTAAGTTACGTATCTTGTATCGTAGGTTTTTAACAACTATGATTGAGAGAGAGAGAACCAAGGCTATTTCGGAGCAGCAATCGCTAGATCGGTTCGTACCCTAGGTTGTTGGTTTTCGTGAGAGAAGTGCCAAGTCTAATTTTTGAAGGACACAAAAAGAAAGCATGATCCCAACCACGATTAGGAACTTGGCAAAAAGAGCGAACAGAAAATGCCAAACAACAACTGAGGTTTACTTGTGCATCAACAAGTATTGACGAAGTTTAATGTTAAACCTTAAAGAAAAATAACAAGAAGACTACACAAGGAATTAGTGATACCTCGAAAAACAGCAACTACAAGAACCATGAACTTCTTAGACCCCTCTTGACCAGCATTGCAAAATATGCAAACTTCTCCCTTGGCAGACATTTGGGCATATTCTGCTCCACTGCTTTAGTACCCCTTTTTTACTTGAGCATCAATACTTGTTTTATCATCAAAACCCAAGATGAAATTTGGGACTTGATTAGTCTTCGCAGCGGATAAAGCACCGGTTCCTCGAAAAGCAGAAGTCATGGGCAACGACCAACCACCACTTGGTATGACTTTCTGATCAGATAAGAGATAACAAAGATTAACGACCAAACTGAAATGTCCGTATTCATTAAAACACTTCGCTTAGTGTTGTTCGTAACTTTCATAAATTGCTCCTTCGATAATCATGTTTATGCAGTAACTACATGATAAATCCCAGTTGCAAATAATGACCATGGCCTTCAATCGTTACTCTCTCACTGAAATTCACTTACTGGATACAACTACACAAGCCTCAAACAAGGATTAAAAAGACTGTATTATAGAGGTATTGTCCTCCAAAACTTAACAAGAAAAAAAGGAGGAAAAGATCACGCTACATCAGACAACAAGATTCCTAGTACCACTTGGACAAATAAAGATGATAAATAACATTATATGTGTTGATTTCCTAACCCTTCGGGGCAAAGACACATTTGTTTGCTGCATCAAGGGCAACCTGGGCGAGTGACCAATCACGTATTGAGACGATCTATCTGTTGTAAGAAAACATGTCAGAAGCTCACACACCATTTAATTACTCATAATTACTAAGGAAGCAGAAGTAACGGCGGCTTGATTACAACTCCATAGATAACCTGGTAGAGCGTGTAAGAACTTGATAGGGGTCCTCACGAAACCGCAATAATTCATCCTGTCACCCCCAAAAAAAGGTATTCTAAGTCTCACTTGGTGATACAAGGAGGTTAAATCACTCCGAAAGCTCAAGAGATATAAGATAAATTAACTCATAAAAAGAGAAGAAGACAATCCAGAAAAAGCACATCAAAAAACTTATGTCAAACCAGTCTCCGAGGTTAAATTCAAATTGTCCAGCCATCAATCTAAACCCTGCTTCCTCAAGGATCAAAGCAACATCTTTCTCCACTAGTTCGCTCTCCACCTATAAAGTACCACGAGATGATTAATTGTGATGAACGAATATGCAATCCTCATGATCACATACACATCTATATATGCACGAGCATTGGATAATGTTACTTTCAATAAATTAGCAAACATGAGCTTAAATCTCCTGGAGGAGCTGAGATGTTCCTCCATAGAAACGCGAGATGGAAACTAGCATGCAGTTTACAACAATATGCTTTGGATCCAATGTGAAACGTGAAATCATATCTTAAGATGCCATCGGCAAAAGAATAGCTAGGACCTCCCCTGCTTCTCTGTAAGGCTTTTTTTTTTACCTCGGATTGGCAGGAAGATTCGTCGAAACAACGGGAAAAACAAAAGGATGAAAAAATAGCTTCCACTACACCTTATATTTCCTTCTATTTCTCTCCTATTTTTCCTACAAAAATTCCTGTGAATCCAACCACCTTAGGTTTCAAGATCATATTGCCAAATGGAGAGCTCTTAAACCCTTGCTCATGAGCTCCTAAGTCAGAATCAACTAGGAGTCTAGGACCCTCTCTCCCATCAAGAAAGAAGCCTGCTTCCAACTAGGATAGCACCTCTCAAGCATATAAATTCCAAAAGAAAAGCTACTAGGCAAGAGAAGTATGTAGTAATTATAAGATAACAGAATAAATACTAACTCAAATTAGCACAAGCACTAAGTACAAAAATAATACTTGGGTTCACACACACAAAAATAGTTGATACAGATTACAAATTGACATGTATTATGTATACTTGGACTAACAACAAGATAATAATATCTTCAGAGTTTCTAAATATCCTTACTTCAATGTTTATATTTATGTATAGATACATGTGCTCCTAAGACGTTCCCACATTTAGTCGAGGTGCGCCCAAGCTGGCCCGGACCACCCAGTTATTAAAAATAAATAAAAAATCTCACTTGCCCACACCCGCTCCCGCTGTATGCAACTAAAGGTTATCTGTGAATCCTTGAAGGAATTGAATCTGCAATGGTGGTGTTCAGCATACACTTCCAAAAAAATTAACTGCAATGAATGGAACTTATTTGACACATTATATCAAATTTTAACACGCGGCCATGATTAAATAGTGCTGAGTAAAAAATATGCCAGGTCAACCACGAGATATAGCACCACCTTAAGTATTGTGAAGAGCTATGCAGGACTGGCAGGCCATCCAGAGCACGAAATCAGCCACTTTGTACACGTAACAGAGGATGAAATCCAGGATGTCAAGGACTAAGAAAACGATGATGCTCAAGACCTCGTTAATTGCCCTCCCTGTTAAATTTAAAACCTACAGAAGAAAATGGGTTGTCATTGTTTCCACGTATTCTGCAATCTCTTGGGTTATTTACATAACCCACATTGCACAAGCTTGTTGAATTTGATGGAATGCATGTAGGATTTGGGTCTCTTAAAAAACTTTTTAGAGAGAGAGAGAGAATCATGGGGTACACTTGTAACATAATCATCACCACAAAATTACAACTACTTGCATATAATCATCAAAACCCTCAATTAAAGTACTGCACTTTCTCAATTGTATGTCTCTTCTTCTTTTCTTGCAAAGTAAAGGATTAGGGTTAGGGTTACAGATTAGGGAAGAAGAAGGATGGGCAAAAAGTCTGTTTTGTCCCTCAAAAATGCCCCAAATTGGTTTTTCCGCCAAGTTTCTTCACGTCCGTTATCAATTGTACTCAATTCGTACAAAATCGAAACTACAGGGTTTGATTGAGTGAAACTGAAAATAGAGGGGCCAATTCGAGAAATGGGTGAAACTAGAGGGACCATTTCAATAAATTCCCAAAATTAAAAGCCGATCTTTTTTACAATACACTTATTCTCATATAGTGCCCATCTCGTGCGCATGCTTTACCGTGATCCGTGCTCTAAAACGAGAGCTTGGCCCACCTAAGTGTATGTGCCAATTTTAATGTATCATGCTCATGTCAGCCCGGCCCAATTTACATCTTCACTCCTATTGTTTCCATTCTATTGCATTCTCCTTGAGTCAGCAATGGAGTTCGTCAGGCACGGCGCCCAAGGCCCGCTAACCTTATCTTTGGGAGAAGGAGAAGCTGAAAACAAGCTGGGACAGTGGCGAGCCGCCGACCAAGCGGGACCTCGCGATTCCAAGTCGATGTCCATTTTTCCATCCCCGCATCATGCTATAGTTGTATTGTGTCTATTTCATCAAAATGAGGACAAAATTGTGTTATGAAAATACACTCATGCCCAACGAGTTGCGTTTTGGAACTCAAGTTCCAAAATATGGTAGACTTACTCAACAAAACGGTGACTCACCGATCCAAAGTTTTTCCTACTAATTTGCTCAATATTTTACCCATGAGGAAAATAATGCAACAAACTAAAAATTTAGAAAGAGTGGAGCTTTAGAAGGACATATGGGAAGCAAATATAAGTCACGATGCTTCTATAAATTTGTTGTGAATGATTGATTTGCAAAATAACACCCTACACTTTTCGGAAGTTAATCTTTTAAGATATTTACATACTAGAATTGCAACGTATAAATGCCTACCCCACCGTATAACAATTCAGGACATGTGGCTTACCGCATTCCTGTAGCTGTTTCTCGTACTGGAACAATCCACATTCAATCAATGCATACAAGTTATCTTCGCATTACATATTTAATATAGACTTCGAGTAAATAGTAAGGATAAAAGAAAGTTTAAATTTTGGTTTAAATTCTAGTGAGCACTCTAATCACCATATGGTCTACAAATTGTGGCTGAGGCTGAGCATTGGTTACTTTTGAACTGAACACACTGAAGTTTGGCTCTTGCTTTTTTAGAACTAAAACATATAGTAAGACACTTGGAATTTTCCAAGCACGACAAGTCCAAGAAGCATACACATTGCCAATGTGTGAACTGAATTGTGAGCAAAACCGTGAATTGTGACACCATAGCCGATGGAAGTCAACCGCTAGATTACTGTTGATTTTGCATTGACCCCAAAAGGAATATTGAAATTCTTTACTATCTATAAACTAAGTACCAACAATCATGAAGAAAAGAGTCATGCATAACAAATATACCATCTTTAAGCAGCGAAGAACGGAAGTAAGATGCGAGGTATTAAAATACATACACCAGGCTGTTGCGACTGTAGATATTCTCCAATAGTATGACCAGCTCTCTCGAAAACTTCAAGCAACAGAGCCGTTGAATTCATACCTATCATCTTCTGTTGAATCTCAGCGAAGAACGGAAGTAAGATGCGAGGTATTAAAATACAAACACCAGGCTGTTGCGACTGTAGATATTCTCCAATAGTATGACCAGCTCTCTCGAAAACTTCAAGCAACAGAGCCGTCGAATTCATACCTATCATCTTCTGTTGAATCTCAGTTACCTCTCTATGTTTACATTCTCCTGCTAACTTGACTTGCTCACCAATCAGTGACAGAATTTGATTCCTAACGAATTGAGGGATCATCATTCTTCCATTCAAAACTTTTTCGCGGGCAACAATAAGCAAGACAGCCAACTCAACGAGCTTTCCTTCCATGGCATAATAGAAAGCAAACTCCTCAATGTTATTGGATGACTCCACTTGCAATTTATTAGCAGCCAATGCCGATTTCTGCGACAAGTAATTTAACGAAAAAACCTTGTTTGTCATCTACTTCATATGCAAGCATTTGTAGTCTGATGTTACAAAAGAAAATTTGTGTATGAATAGTATGCAGAAAAACAAACCAAAGATGGTTGACAAAGTGATACTATCCCCTTGAAAAGAGACTTTTGTATATCAGAGTACACCATATCCCTACACAGTCAGTACAATAAATTAGGAAGCAAGAATTCTTAAGAAAGAAAAAAAGAAAAGAAAAGAAAGACGTTGGACCAAAATCAGGACAAGGAATCCAGCGTGGAAAATGGGGGGTCACCTCGTAGCATCAAGTGCTATATTGAGTGGGAGCATTCCATTGAGTCGGCGCATTAAGTCCCACCACTTTTTATAAGCGAATCAGACATCTGTTCGAGCTCCATAAAGAAGGAATAACTTAATGCAACAGCTTGTCCCTATTTACATCTACTCTTATGCCTAACTTCCCATCCAGCAACGCAGTGGCACATTTCACGGCTCTATGAACACACAGGTACTGCACCACGGTGGTTCGGCAATAACTGTACTTTCCATTTCTTACAGCTGGGTGTGTGAACAAAGACTTCAGTCCTTCTGCATTATCCAATGTGATGTAATAGATAATATCATCTTCCAAATCGATGTCACCATAACCACCACCATGGATACCACCAGGAGTCCATTCCTGTCAATGGTCAATAAGATACCACTATTATTGGTTCAAAAAAGCGATTATCAAACTAAATTAAAAATATATATTTTGGTCTAAAAAAGCGAAATAAAGAAAGTTAGGTTCCCGATAGCAGAAAAATAAAAATACCGAAAATACGAACAGGGCCTAACAATTCGACATTGGAGTTGTTAGGTTCGAATCTCATCTGTAATTACCAACATATGTGAAATGGGTCAACCTGTACCAGACACGCTCGTCATAAAAAATATATACTCTATCTGCACAATTAGTTCTTTTGAAAGTCACATAAGCAAAACATATACGTAGAGAGAAGATGAAACGGAGATAGATGTTGGTACCGTCAACTCTCGCAGCATCGCTGCGAATCGACAGAGCAACGCCAGGCACCGACAGGACCGAGGATTAACTTCCGAAGTACCCAACCAAAAATTAAAAAAGACAGGGCCTTTTAAAAGAAGGGCGATTCTATTTGCAACCCATAATTTACTTCATACAATCCATAAAATATTTCTCAATTTTCATTACGGTGGAAAGACTGAAATGCCCCTAAAAAATCTCTCATTCTTCTTCCATGTTCCTCCCCCTTCCCCCTTTATCTCATTGTCAGCCATGGCCACCACCCATCGCCACCAGCCATACCCCACCTCCTTCCACCTCCTTCGTTCAACCCGCCATCGCCACTTCCTTCTTTTTCCTCACTGTTCCCTTGTAATTCAAAGGAATAGGAAAGGAGTCCATGTGGATACTAAAAACTCGACTGGAAAAAATAACCCAGAATTTCGACATTCACATCCTGAAAAATGACTATATTTTCGACATTCACACACCGAAATATGTGCACATATTCGACATCTGGACACCGAAATAGATACTTTGAAAAATTCATATTTTGATAGCATACGTTTCGATAACCTAATGTTGAAATGCATTACGATTTCCGATAAACTAATATCGAATTTCATACATTATTTTTGATGTTTGGATACCGAAGTAGATACTTAGAAATTTTTTTAATTTGACAGCATAAGTTTCGACAAACTAATGTCAAAAATACATCATTTTTTGCGACTTTAGCTTGTCGGAAAATATGACGTATTTTGACATTTACATACCGAAAATAGATATATAGAGCGAAAATCTAATTTTCACAGTTTGCTTGGATGGCGGTGGTGTCAAACAGCGCTGCAACTTTGGTGATCAGCGGCGAGTGGTGGCGACGGGTGGTAACACTGGCTGATGGTGGCAATGGGTGGTAGAGAAAATTTAGGGTTTTTTAAGATGAAGGGTATTGTGGGAAGTTTAGGTGAATTTAGTGTGTTATATGGAGTAGATAGTGGGTTGCATGGGAAAAATAGTGAAACTGGGTTGTATGGAGTAAATAGTGGGTTGCGAATAGAATCACCCTTAAAAAATCACCAAATAGTAGTTATTCGTATCCCTTTGAGCATGGGATGGGGAGGGGCTGCTGGTTGGTGCGAGTTTTGATGATCCTGGCTCCAATCCTAAAATTTCTGAACGACTCCTAGCTCGCCCCTAATTTGTTTTGTAATCGATGTGTACCCAGCCCCTATTTTCTTAACATATTAAGAAAGTACATATTTTAGACTCTAATAACAGTAAGCACAAATGATAAAAGTTTACAAAATAAAATTTTTACAAAATAACTAACCAAAATAAGGATTTGGGGTATTCTTAGTGACCCAAGTCACTACATTCTCATAGTGACCTCAATTGTGGGCCCTCTATAATCTATAGTTGGGATCAGAACCGTACAATTTGTTGGATACGTTAAGTAGATCATTCATGTAAAAAATCAAATTAATTGGATATTGGTAACCATATGTTCGGGTACCATTTATATGGATGGCCCATATCATTTGGAGAATACACTTTAAGACAAATTTATCTCAATTGTGTGTTTACCCATCTCCGATAATCATAATTTTTTGTAACCATGATATACTCAACATTCATGAAAAAATGAACGGTTCCGATCTTAAATGAATATTTGAGAGGGCCCACAATTGAGGTTACTACGGGGATGTAGTGACTTGGCTCACTACGGGAACCTCATGTCCCCAAAATATACCATCTAAAGGTTGTATTTTAGTTGTGAAAATAAAATTATAAGAATACAAATAAGATTGGATGCATATAAGGGAGAAAATATAATTTCATATATACATATAAGGCAAGTGGTGGCTAGCTAATGCGGTGGAGCTCTTAGATGCCCAACACTGCATCTCGGGATCGAGTCTCATTCCCCTTACCCCCATGTAATAGATTGGGAACGACGAATCGGGGCGGGGTGCCCATACCCCTGCTCCTACCCTAACCCTGGCAGATTTCCCAAAATCACCCCCTGCCCCTACCCGTTACCCCAAAAAATAGAAAAAAAAAAAAAAAACTTATCCTATCGGGGCGGGGTAGGGCGGGTTCAAAGCGGGACGGGTTGAATTGTTATCCCTACCTTTGAAATCTCAGAAAGTCTAAGTACCCGAAAGGAGACTCAGAATGTGAAAATCAATGGCCCAAATTCACTCGCCACTGATTTCAAATTCTGGAAAAAAATTTGGGAGTATTTTCTGGGTATATAGTGGTACTGACTGCTTTGAAATAGATTGTTGTAAAAAAAAGAATTCCTGATTTCATGATATGATGTGCATCCTCACTAGTTCATGTTTTGAACTAGACGAGACTGTTGAAAGTAAATCTATATTGGTATATTTAATGATTCAATTTTACATATAGCCTTATAAATAAATCTAAATTAATTGAACAAAAATGATAAATGTACAAGAACAAGTTTTAACATATGTCTCCCATACAATTACATAGTGTGTGTGGGCACAACCCCATGTAAGTGTGTTGAAGCCAATACAGACTATCTAGTCGAAAACTTGGGCCGGAGATGATCTCCCTTCTTGGAGAAGTTTTTGAGTGTCGAGCTGTCACCACGTAGCTGTGCCCAATCACCCATCTTGATCGTTCAAAATACTTTTTGGGGTATTACAAATTTCAAAGAGAGAAAAAGGGGAGAGAGAAGAAATTTGAGTCATCCAAAATGTTTCCGAACGGCCGGGATGGTTCTCGAATACGACCATGTCCGGCATTCATATTTTTTTCCTCTCCTTCCTTTCCAATTGTTTGCGTTTGGCCCCACGGTATCTAATCCACCTCAGATGTTTAAATAAGCCACGTCGGCCACCACAAAATTGCCCAACTCGTCTCGCTCAACAGTCAACAAAAACTCTCTCTCTCATGGCCGCCGCTGCCGCCTCCTCTGCAATCCCATGTAATTGCAGAACCACGCAGAATACTTGCCCCAACCCGTACTCATTCAATTCCTCCCATTTACCCTTCAACTTCGACAAATTTACACCTCACGTCCCTAATAAGAAGGCTTCGATCTCCTGTACTCTCACCCCAACTCAGCAAATGGAGTCCAAACCTAAGCCCGTTCTGCTGAGACCCGACACGTTTGGACGATTCGGTAAATTCGGCGGGAAATACGTACCCGAAACTCTCATGTACGCTCTCACCGAGCTCGAATCCGCTTTCCATTCTCTCGCTGGAGACCAAGATTTTCAGGTTTCTTTTATTTATTTATTTATTAATATTTGTCAAGTTTAATGATTTGGGTTTTTGTTGAAAGTTCAATAATCCAATTTGGGCATGATTTGGGTTTTCGAATGCTTAGGTTCGAAACCTGTCGATTCTTATGAGCCAGACCATACAAAAATTTATTCTGGCTTTAATTTTTACTTGGTCCCGCTAATGGACGGTAGGATTGGTCCGGATTAGATTGGCTGGATGATCGCAAACTGACGCAGCACAATTGAATTATGGAAAGAAAAAAAAAAGATTAAAGGATTGATTTTTACTGTTTAATTGCAGTTGTTTAGCGTTCATAAGCTTAGACTTTTTTTAAATAAACTTTTTGTGCTGGAAAAATTTGGGGATTACCAATTTGTTTCACTAACGACTTAAATTGTATAAAATGTTTATGTAAAAGTAGGGAGTGATGATGGATTATAGTAAGTATTATATTGTTCTCTGTTCTGATATAAAGCAGTCATTAAAGTTGAAAAAGGAATAGCCTGTGTATCGTTTTGTAAACCTAGAAGCTTCTTCAACCGATAAATTGTGTTAATATAATTGAAAATTGCAATTGTTCCATGAGTTTCCTGGGAAAAAGAAATACAATCTTTTTCCATGATAGTACTATGATTTAACAAGTTTTGCTGTTTACGGTTATGGTGGCGATTTAGTAGAAGTTTTGGTCAAAACAACTCTATGTTCAACTGCAGAGATATCCTGTTCGTGATTGAGGTCTCTTGCGGTGTTAATTTTTG
>JAXBDA010001316.1:42240-57000 GCA_036023075.1 Gaultheria prostrata
TTTATTTACGTTCGAAGAGAAGTCTTGATGCTTGATGGCTGAGCCTAGTCTCCCCTTCCCCCCTTCCCCTTTTAGATGTTCTATTCATCAATTGAATTTACAAGGATTTTGTTCTGGTTTTTTTCTCTAGGCTACTGATTTCTCTTCTTCTCTTTCCAGATTTTTAGACTTTCCCTCCCTCTTTCCAGAGTTCTGTAAGCTATTCGCTGGGTCGACAAATCTTTGTTTCGAAGACCACAGTCTTTTTGAAAGTGACTTTTCCGTCATGTCTGTGGACTTCATTGTTTCTCTTGAGAAATCACTCGTTACTTTTCAAAATATTGACCTCAGTTGTAGGTTGATGTCCAGATTTAGAGTCTCTGTTTCTTCTCATGTATAACAAGAAAACACAAACTCTGACAAATATTCTACAACTATTAAGATATGTGTAGCGACCGGGTTCACCATGGTCCGTCTGGCTCCCTACCTACTGCGAGGTTCACCCATGTTAACCCTAGCCGGCAGTAGCCGGCGGTACAACGCGCGGCCGAGACCGTCTCCTTCGTGTGTTCGGAAACGTGACGCCACGGGTGTAGAACGTGGATAAGGCACAATTGGGCGCGGTACGGCGCCCAGTCCGTCCTCGGTTTAAGGTAGCGTTCGGGGGGAATGCCGAGCAGCCTTGCCGAGGCTATCGCCTAAGATTCTCGGCTCGGGCGATAACCGTCTCGGCGAGACCCTCCCTGAGGGTCTCAGTTTAAGTTGATGGACATCGACCTTATGAGCGCTCGGCGGAGCATGTAGGGGCTCGGCACCAGACGTGTCTGACAGCCTGAAATGAGCATTTATGGCGCCAACCTACTGGTCAGGGGGCTATGCCTACAACATCACGTGGTTACCCGGGGAGTTCTCCCAAACGAGTTGACTATGTGCGTAATAGGCATGACGTAAGCCGAATCCCAGTGCTCGAGGGCGGCCGAGGTATAAATGTTTGTTCAGAGCCGTCTAATGATGGGACTTGAGTGTCAGGAATGGACAGCGCGTGTGAGCTACCCGAGGGGCGTGGGAGACACGCCCCACTACGCCTATAAATACTCCTCTCACCTACCATAAAAAAGGGTCCTCTCTCCTCATTCAATACTCTCTTAACTCACTTTCTCTCTCTACATTTACCAGTCACATCATCTTCTCCGGTCACTTACTAGGCCGTTGGAGTGCCTCCCCAGACAACCACCGTCCGGGCTAGGCGCTAACACGGTTGTTCAGTGCGCAAGTTATCTTCTCCAACAGGCAGCTAGGGTCTCAGCGAGGTCACACCAGCTCTTCTCTCCTTACAACATCTAGGACGGTTCAAAGAGGTCATTCCGGCGAAGAGCCTCCCACAATATGCTCCTGACCCTAATTGGGCTGTATTCTCATGAGAATTGTGAAAATATCCGCAGAATCCAGTACGGTGGTTATCTTCTGTATTATCTGAAAATTCAGAAGACAGCTCAAAAGTTTAATGTTTGCAATTGACCACGGCTAGTTGAGCAACTTAAACCAGAGATCCTACGAACTCCAGCTTAATTGTAGGCCGTTTCCCGTTATTTATTACCCGTAAACAGTGTGATGTTTGCTCACTAAACTCTTGCTTAGATAACAATCAATGAAGAGTTGCAAACTCCAGGTTGATCATTTGACCCTCTCCCCAGTATTTAGCCCTTGAAAGCCTGAAATGCCTTGAACGTTGTGCTGATCATGCTATTCCGTAAACTTGTGTCTGCCTAGTTTTGAGTTAGAACTTAGACCTTTGGGTTAGAAAACCTGCTACATGATGGAAGGAAAGTTACTACTCAAGCCGTCCGGTTTCAATTGACTCCAAAACTACTTTCTTTGTAACAGTATAACTTGGTGGATTGTTTTCGTTCAATCATCACTGTCAGTCATTTCTATTATACCTCTGTTATATTTTCTTACAATTTTATTTTTGCTATTTGCACGCAGCCTTTAAGAGATTATCTCGACTAGAAGGCATAATTCCGGCACTTGAGACATCACATGCTCTTGCATATCTGGAGAAGTTGTGTCCTACCCTCCCCAATGGAACTAAGGTCGTGCTGAACTGCAGCGGCAGAGGAGACAAGGACGTCATGACGGCCATTAAACTTCTGGAGGTTTAATTGTCAACCAGAAGGGTTTATGCGTCTCCTTGAGAATGAGCACAAGTGTTCTGTTTTCTGAAAGGTCCTGTTTGTTGTTAGAACGAAATTGGTTATTTTTTGAGTTTCGACGAGGACATCATGACGGCCATTAAACGTCTGTAGGTTTAATTGTCAACCAGAAGGGTTTATGCATCTCCTCGAGAAAAACTTGGGTGCCGGTCGGGTATGGCCACCTGGTGCCCGACTGCACATCTCGGCCGTCCAAAAGTGTTTTGGACAGCCCAGATTTCTTCCCCCTCTCTCTCCTCTTTCTCTATTTGCAATTTGGGCTGTCCAAAGCACTTTTGAGAGCCGAGATGCGCGGTCGGACACCACGTGGCCATACGCGACCGGCACCCAAGTTTTTCTCATCTCCTTGAGAATGAGCACAAGTGTTCCGTTTTCAGAAAGGTCCTTTTTGTTGTGAGGATGAAATTTGTTACTATTTTTTGAGTTTCGAAACTCAGTTTGTGGGCTAGGATCAATCTAGCCATCTTTGTGAGTATGCATTACATTTCATTCTCCAAGCTGTCTAATCTAGGAAGTGTTGCGAGTGTTTCAACTAATTTCTCCCCGTTGAATAAGATGTGGCTTTTAGCCCATTTGGTTGTATCTCTTGGCTTTCAAGGGAGGTATAAGATTCGAGTCTATGGAGAGACTTCGGGACTCGAATCCCCAGCGAAACAAAATAGGAAGGCTTCCCTTCACCTCTCACTAGACACTGAGGCTCTACAAAGGTGACCAACTAGATTAGCCCGACTTAATTGTAACATGTTTACTGAAGGAAAATATATTTGTACGTATATATCAGTGTTTAAGAATCATAATACTACTTCATGTTGAACACAACCTGCATTTCAAAGGTAAGAAATTTATTGAAAATCCCCGGGAAAATGAAAACTTTCTGCAGTACAAACAATTGCCACCATGCATCCATCAAAATAATCATCAGAAGTACGTCTCATGTAATTCATTTGATTTTATTAATACTGATAAGCTCAAAACAAGCAAGTTTTGGCCATTGTCTTCTGTTTAACTGAAGAATTCTCTTCAGCATAGGGAAATATTAAAGGAATAGCAACGACAAAAAAAAAAATATATCCGACTGCCTGCGTAAAATTTAGGTTCTCCTCAACTCATTATTGGTATTTACAAAAAAGAAAAGCTCCTTGATCCACCTTCCAGATATCAATCGGTGATGGATCCCGAAATAAACCTATTGACGATGTCCAAGCCGAATCAAATCTTGCCAACAACTTTTTCTCTAATCGTCTATGATGCAAAACATTCCTAATTCCAGCTCTCTTACTGTTTTGCCTGTAATCCAAATGCAACACAGTCAATAAGTAAAGCACACTCATTAGAAAACAAGGGATAAGTGAAGCATATTCCTAGATTTTGTGGCGAATTCAACAAACCATTTTTCGGTTTGAAATATGAATTAAAACTCAGGGAAGCAATCAGCTGGGAGCCAATCAATTTCACAATATGAGAATAATATGACACTCTCAGCCTGGGTTTGGATCATGGATTAGGGGAGTGCTGAAAGGGAAATCAAGGAATGCACTCAGCTTCTTCACCTTATTTATTTCCCTTCCTCCCTCCACAATTCCATGATCCAAATGAAACCTTAAAAGCATATATCAGACAAAATATTCGGACCCAACCCCATCGGCAATTTTTTTCCTAAGACAACCCATAAGGATGTTGAAAAGTCCAAATTCCACTATCATAGTAGAAATTTCCAACAACGCCCCCCGTCCTTACCATATGCCTCACATTCAAAATTTCAAAAAAAAAGAAAAAAGTAATTCGCACAGCTGATATGTATACTGTAGTTTTGCCTTAATAATACTTTACATAATCAGGCAAGAACAATGCACAGCATTATGCAGCCTGGGTTGAAGACCATGGAACACTGCCCAGATATTGAGACGGTGCCTAGGATCAGCGGTTTGTCCTTGGGGCCACCTCACCTCAAGCATACGCGTGTAAAGGGCTGTGGGAGGGGGTAGAGAGATTAGTCACGTTCATCGAGACACTTATCATTCTCAAAAAAATGGGTGCCAAAGAATGGGGAGCAGGATTTACTTTGTTTCACTTTGGTTCAGCTATTTTCTTTTATTTCTTGCCTTACATATGAACAAAAAGGGTGGAAAGTGACATCAGGTGGATAAACACAATTTTGTCCATACATCTTGTCAGCCCATTCAGACAAAGATAAGCTTTAAGGGTATAATTCAGATTTTCAATACCGACAGGTCTTGTGGAATACAAACTACGAAACTGTGACAGAAATATGTCAATAATCCGAATCAAAACTCTATCCAGAAGGAAATAAAAACAAAAAATTACCTGGGAATACAAGAAGGTTCCAAGGATTGCGATTGCTGCTCCAAGTGCATTGATGGGCTGGACAGTTGTATGGAAGATGATTATAGACGAGACTATGACAGATATACGTTTCATGGTGTTTCCGATGCTAAATGTCAAGGGAGAGATCTGGTCCAGTGACATGTACGAGACCTGATTGTACAGGTGGTAGAACACGCTTTGGGCCGCCACCCACCTATATCAAGCGTAAATATCAGCCACACAAAACGTATGCAGGGACAAATCTAATCAACGAACTACAGGACGCATTTCACCTGTGCGAAAATTCAAAAGCCTAAATTTGGAAAGAAACTAGGATGATTAACTTAGTTATCAAGATGACACTTAACAACCGCACACTGCGCATGGAAAATCAATAAAGTCGTGCAAGGAAATCAAAGAAAGGCGTGTAGGGAAACTAAAGAACGACGTACACAGAAGCAATCACAAAATTTATGCATGAATACAATGAATTCATGTTATTCGATAGGCATGACAAAAAAACAAAAAAAGACAATCTTAAAGTTGTTCTTAGACGTTCAGTTTACCAATCTTTACACTTTTAATACTTCAGTCCCTAAGAATTTCAAGGTCGATCAATATTTTCTTCTACCAGATCTTCTCAGAACAATTTCAATGCTATTTAATTACGACAATCAAGCTTTTTATGGGGTAACTCATAGTGAGATCAAATAGGATTTTCCGTGGCAAATACTATCTATTGCAATGCAATGGAACATCTAACCAAATGATCTCATATATCCTAATCAGTACGCTGTACAGAGATGGCCCTTCAATATAATAAACTTCAGTTCAAGTTGTTGTCACGAAGGGCCCGAGGAAAAAAAAAAGGAAATACAAGTAGGATGACCGTTCTATAGCTAATCGCCTATTTATTATCAGAAAATTAGCGAAATAGGCCATGGAGATACCTAACTCCTGGAAAATTACCACTAAAAAGATTCATTTCTAAGTTTTTAACTTGTTTACATAAACGTAAATTCCTGGATTTCCAAAAGTGAAAAGACAAAAGCAGAGCACAAACAAAGGGCTACAAATCAATCAGAGTTGGCAGATGTCATGTGGGTTTTACCAGATGAACTGGGGTCCAATTTGAGAGAGAGCCGTTTGCCAACCAACAGCCCACATCTGTGGTCCCTCCACAGCAATTGCAAATGGAGTGAGAAGCAAGAGAGACAACATAGAGAGACACGCATAGTAGTTCATTCCACCAACAGATTTCCCCTTCATACCCCTCTTTGAAAATATGTTGCGGAATACAAACGCCAAGTTGGATATCATGGCCCCCATAAAACCTGAAATTGACAGCAACGCCACCAAATTAATGCACCAGAAACCATCCAGCAAAGCAAAAAAACAAGAAAATTACATTCAACCCCAAGCACTTTCTTCTAAGGCAATGCAAACCACCAAATGCCAGAACCCAAGTTTATCTAGTTAAGCAAGAAACTCGTGATTGGTGTGAAGGAAATTAAGAGAAATGATCAAGTTGGTCAGAAATCTTTCATTCCACCACAGGTGTTGGAAGTCCAGCTGGTTTGTAGTGACATTGTGAAAAACTCAATACGAATTGAACTTCCTGTTTAATAGTTTTTTAGCATTTTCTTTGGTTTGAGAAGAATACAGAAATCTCGGTTGAAATTAAATCCTGCAGTTCAAGTATTAAACTAAGCTCCATTTTGCAGGAAATTTTGTTTTCTAAATTCCCTAAAATCAATTATACTGCGCATCAAGATCTAAATTTAATCTCCCCAGGTTATTTGTGAAGTTGAATATAAGAGAGAAGAATGAAACAAAAAATGGCAAATAATTACAAACAGATTTTGGTTACCAGTCATATTGAAGTTGAGTTCAGTCAAAGCAGCAAGACCGCAGCCACCGATGATCGGAATAAGGGACAAGTAAACCGAGGTGGGGAAACTTTCGCCCAAGAGGAACCTCGAGACCAACACACTGAAAGCAGGCTCACCACTCTTGATGATGTGAGTAAACGAAACTGCAACTTTTGACATACTCACTGTAGCAGCCACATGCCCAATTGTATGTGCCATAGCAACCTAAAAAAAACCCCAAAACAATAATCAACAAAAACCCACCAAACCCAGATCACAAAAGTCCAAATTTCGCCAGAACCAGATCACAAAAACCCTAGATGGGTGTTGGGGTGGGGAAAATCGTAATTAGCTTGGTGTAATTATGTGCGACAGCAAACTAATAAAAATCCGAGGGTTTTTTCCAAGTATATCTTTGTGTCCATCGTTGTTCTTCAATTCTTATTTATTTGCTTTAATTGATTCGTAGCAAAATAGGAATTTCAAACACACCAAACCCAGATCATAAAAATCCCAATTACACCAAACCCAGATCATAAAAATGTCAATAACACCAAACCCAGATCATATTTTTTCTAAGCACACAACCCAGATTTTAAAAAGCCTAGATATCCTTAAAAGATGGAGAACAAACTGTGAATTAGCTTACAGGGAGGAGTGTTTTCCAGAACTCGAAATCAGTCTGAGGAGCTTCAGCTAATCTAGTAGCCCAAGAAATCAACATCATGAGAGATCCACAAGCGAGCGAGAGAGTCGAAGTGAGCCATGGATACGGGAAAGCATTTAGAACCTTTTTATTGTAAATATTGAACACCACGTTCAAAGCCCACCACGTTGCGAAATAGATACCGATCTTGAGCTTCTTAGCCGCCTCAGATGGCCCCTTCACTTCCTCCTCGATCGGCTGCGACCGATCTGCCTCGTAAGCCTTGCATGCGATCAAAGACGGTTTTTTACTCAATTCCCCGAAACCCTCAATCAAGGAAACACACAGAGGTTTCGTGATCGCGGAAACAGAGCTTTTCCCTCGGGTTTTTAACGCCTGTAGTGGTGGTAGAACAGAGAATTGCCGTACCGGCGCCGTTAACTTTGGCCGGAAAATGTTAGAACCGGTTATAGGCACCGTAGATTGCTTCACAGACGAAATCATACTCATAATCGAGATGTTTATTGTAAAAAAATTTCAAATAACACAGAAAAGATTTAGAAGGATTCTGAATTCTTTGAGTTTTGTTGAAACAAAAAACGAAGAAACCTACAAAACCTTTTGATGGGTTTTGCCTAAAAATTGCCAGAAACCAAAGAAGAAGAATCAGATTCTATTCCTTTGTGTTTTGGCGAAAGGAAAACAAAGAAACCAACAAACCCGTTTCACCTTGAGGGTTTGTAGGCTCAGATCACGAATTTGTCGGAATGGGAATTACTAACTTTTAGATGACCGATCTTAGTCAAATAAAAAATGGGGTTTTTAATATGGGCTATTGAAAGGCAAATCTCTATCGTCACTATGCTACCAAACAAGTCATGTGATTCGATCGACCAGATACGAACTCTCTTTCGTATCGTATAAAGAAGGCGACGACTTGCGTTTTATTGCGGAACTTTTTTGTTGGGGTTGGCAGCAGAAGGAGAAGTTGGTTTTGTGCAAGGGTTTAGCTTTTGCTCCTCTGGTGTTGCCCCTTGTATAAAAACTTTCCAACCACTAATGAGAGCCTGCCAGCTAGGCAATAGTATTAAATAAGAACTTAATTACATATTTTCCCCTTAAGACTATTCCACTTTTCAAATTACCCCTCAAGTACAAAACCCTACTGTTGACTACCTTAAACTATCTAGACCTTTTAGCTTTGGTCGTTATTAAGCTTCTATCGCTTATTAGCTGTTAAAAATATTACTAAGTGTTATTTTCATCCAAACATTGCGAGAATGTCAAGAATGATAGCTATATGAATCTGCATAACTACCAAAACAGGAGACTAGACCTTTGTTTATTTTTTGTGCAAGAAAAGCTAGTATGGAGTGATACTAATTCAGCAAGAAATCGCGGGAGATCAACTGATCGGGGGTAAGTAGAAGAATGTAGTCCAAATAAAGATCTAGTTTTTTTTATTTTGTTAAATATGCATATCATTCTAAGCATTGTAGGCATTTTTATTTTTATTTTGAGAAAAAAAACATTTAAACACTACTCCGGGCTATTTGTTTGCGGACTGAAGACTAATACAAGACTCAAGTTAAAAGATTCGGGTAATTTAAGGTGGTCAAGTGTCAAGTTCTATAATTTAGTGGTAATTTAAGATATCATGATAGTCTATAGGGCAAGATGTTTTTAAGCCTTAAATAAATGAGCAAAATTAAAAATCCTTTTCAACCGAGAAACAAGAAGTTGATTTCCTGGTTTTTTTTCTTCCTTGTATTTAGTAGTCCTTTTCAAATATAGATTGTACTTTAAGTTTTCCAATTCCTTGAGTTGAATGAACTGAAAAGAATTTGACCAAAACAAATTTAAAAAAAGATGTCAGCCAAGGAGAAAATACAATTCTAATCGAAATTGGCTTTTTAGACAGCTCAATGGGACCTCATTGCAAAGAGGTATAGGATATTCCTACCCACCTGAAAAACCCTGCCTCATTTATTTCATGGAAAATGTTAAAAGCAATCCACTGGATTGTTAATAAAGCGAAAAAGCATACGTGTAAAGATGTGTAAAAAATGTACAAAAAAGTGTGGAAATGTATTGAAAGTATAAAAAAAAAAAATTAAATTCTTTTTTTTAGTTTATTGACAGCTTACTGAACTATAAAAAAAGGTCCTTATTTTATTATGAAAGCTTAAACTGTATAAACAAATGCCAGGTTATGAACACAGATCAATGAAAAACCATTATGAGATCCCTAAGCACAGTATCATTGTTTTCTAAACAAGGGTGTTTATTTTTATCAATTGATTTTGATAGAGACGGCTAATTAATTTATGTTGGAATAACTTTTTACTTTTTATATAGTTCAATTTGGCATATTCCAAGTATATATCTGCCTGTTCAAAAAAAAAAAGTATATATCTGCAACTTACCGACCCATATAGTGGTAACATTTTTGCCACGTGCGTGATTCCAAAGGGAACCCTCACCAAACCTTCCATTCAAATGCTTGTGCAAATTTGCAATTCCTTTTCACATTTTTTTTTCAGCTTTTGAAAATATAAAATGCTAATTAATGAATGAATAAGTAAGTTCGCCTAGTTGGGTAAGGCCGTAAGGGTCATTAAAGGTCTGTTCAGTCATTAATTTTACGAGTTATTCAAGATGTATTGGTTATTCTCCAAGTTTCCCGAGTTGGATAAGGGTCACTAAAAATCTGTTCAGTCGTTAACTTTATGATTTAGTCGAGATGTTATTGATTATTCTCGACAAACACAAGTAAACTATGTTGTGCGGATTCAAGTGGCTCAATACCTTCTCTCTCTTTTTCAACGAAAGTCGTTTTCAAATTCATGAGAATCTTGTTTTGAAAACAATAATTTGTCTTGAAATTAATGATTTGTTTGGAAAGGAACAAATTCTGTCCTGGAGACACTTTGACAAAGGCAGATCTTGATCAATAGAATATGAAAGGAGAATGATTTTAGCACATTATTTTCTCATAATTGCACTCCAAAATAATTTGTTTGTTAGTACTTGTGTTTGTTTTTTTGGCACTAAAATATAAATTTTGGAGTACAATTATAAGAAAGTGGAGTACCAAAACCATCATCCAATATAAAAACCGTTCAATATCGTCTATGTTGATACGATTTATATATGTTATGACAGAGACGTCATAAAATAAGTGATTGAAAATGTTACGTCATATTAAGAAACACTATGCGTTCTCTCGTAGTGTGCTATTTTTTTAATTTTATTTGACACCTTATGATTAATGCTATGCATTGTTATGGTCGAAGTAAAGTAGAATATGGTATTCCCAAACAAAATTGGATACCGAAGCCTTTCTTCCCTTCTCCGAGTAGTGAGAAATGAGGCAATAAGTTCAAATCTTCCATAGATATGGAGAAGACCTCTCCACCAAATTTGCCTCGTAGGGCAACGACTGCCATCCTCTCCTCATTATAATTTCTTGTTCATCGCAATGAAAATCTCTACGTGGAGGTAAGCATTGAGGCTGAACCACGTAAAAATTGATTGTGTGTTTGTGTGCTCATTTTCAAGTGCTAGTGTGTGTTAGTGTGCAATGTGTAATTTGTTCGATCGATCCCCTATAGAAATGAGAGTGATCACAAACCCCTTTTCTAATATAGTCCAACCCCTTTGGATTGTGTGAGAGAGAGAAAAAAAAAAAAAAATTTATTTTTTCTCTCCAAATCTCCCTGTTTTGGTGAAAACAAATTGGACTAATCAACTGTCAAGATAATAACAGTGAGATTAATCCAACATACAGGGCAAGTGAAAAAGATAAGGAAAATCTGTAAATCACCAACACCGAAGTCCCCGATTAATATGGAAAGGAAACATTACAGGAAAATGCTACAATACATACTTCCTATTACATTAGAAGGAAAAATTAAAAAGGATGTTCAAACAGAATCCAAAGTTGTAATGGCATAGGTGCAGCAGGCGGAGTGTGGAGAGATTATGCGGGCAAGTGAATCATCGGCTTTCAGAGACATACGGATCCATGGCAACCGCTAGCTGCAGAACTCTGGGCCATCCCAGATGGACTGAAGTTGGGTTTGGATCTCAGCTGCAAACATTACTGAATTGGAGTCTGATGCAAGTGTCGGCTTCGTAGCTAATAATGTACTGAAAGAAGCTACTACAAAACATCACCAAACATTAAGTTATTTGATCACCGATTGCAGGTTGCTCATGTACATGTTCCAATAAGTAAGCCTCAAGCATGTTTACCGGGAACCTGACAAAGTGGCAGATGTTGTGGCCAAGGCAGCATACAACAAACCTTTCGGTTTTACTAGTTTTTTCATTCCTCCTGTTGTTGTAATTTGAACAAGATCTTGCCGGGATTAAATACCCAAGGTTACGTTTGTTTAATTTAACTTGCACCCTTTCTAAGAAAAGAAAAGGTATTTGCATATTCATACGAACATACTCAAATTTAAATAAAATCTGATCATACCAGAAGACACAAAAGGCACACTTGATGAGACTTTTACATGAAGTCATGTTGCTGTCCACAATCCACAGAAATACCCAGTTGACGTTTGGTCAGCAATTGAGTAAACCAAGCATTATTTAAAACCAAAAACTAGTTAAAAAAATTATTAGAAAAGAATGTGCAAGTAGACTATCCTTTCAACATAACCATAACATAACCATTTAGGAATAACAATCATGACACAGCATGATTGGAATAAAACTATGACGACACATACAAATCACAGATACCAAGAATTTCGTTAAATAGAAGAAAATCAGAAAATCGCATTGAGAAAATCTCATGAGGAAATATCATTCATAGTAAACTATAGGCAAAAATCATATATGACAAGTATTTCACAACGCCATTTCTACTACTACTCTTCTCTCGTTCCCCTACTTATCCCCTTCTTTCACTTAAAATTGATTTCATCCAGTCGACAAAACTTTGCAACAGTGATATCCCGTTTGCGAAATGAATCTTACAGTTCTTTGACTTTGAGCAGCTTTCCAAGGATTTTAACTTCGACCAAGTGTTGTACTGCTTCTCTATAGGCAAAGAAGAACAAAAGCTGAAGTCCATCTTCCTCAAAACTTCAGCAGTCGTTAAAAAATAAGATACCAAATCGAGTTCGTCTTGCTCCCCATTGAACCCCTTAAAGTAAATAAATTGAAGGTTTAGAGATAAGCACGTAGGCACATGGTTCGGGATAGAGCTCTCAAACTTTGAAAAGCACCCTTCGTGCTCCATAAACCCCTGAGGCAAAAGGAAATCACAAGTTCATACAGCAGCAAAATGATCAGTGTGATAAAAGACACAACTAAACTGAAAATTACCCTCAAGACAAGGGTTTCAAGATTAGGTGCACTTTGAAGCAAGTGTGGCAGAAACTCCCATCCATGATTGTTGAGATCACCAAGCTTCAATTCGGTCATATTATGAAAAGTGGGCATTGCACATGAGGAACGGTGAATAGCCTGTATGCACAATGAGGGTAATCATAAAAACCTCTACCAAGGCTGTCCATGCGTTAAACATTTTCAAGAGTGAAATAAATTTCTATTTTACTGGCACCTCCCAATCTTTTGAAAAGTTCCCAAGCAACTAATGTAATAAAATATTCAGAACATTTATATGGAGTAGAGGGCGATAATGATTTTCAAAGTACTTAACTCTCAAAAACAACATAAGTTTTGTTAAACTAACTTGGGATTCTTATTTGGACCAGTTGATCAAGTAAATTGGAGATGTAGTAACATCCCAATTATTCAAAGGAAATTTTCCCAATGTGTAGAATAGAGTTGATCATAGAGACTATCAGATTTGAGAAAAATATGCCTAAGTTCCTCTTTACTTTAAGGTTCAGTTTGGAGAAGTAGTGAAACAACAATTGCCTCTTCTATATGCATATGTAATCTGCTAGATATGAACAAAAAGCGATTTTATGTTTGCTGTACAATATTATTGCATTCTAATGTAATTTTTTTGCTTGAACTTAAAAAATGTGTACAAGAACACCTGCAAGGCATTCACGGAAGTACATGAAAACTCATTTTTCAAGTTTCTGGCACACCCTATAACCAAATCCTGTTTCTGCCCTTGGACCTGAATTGAACGTACTTTAAGATATACTACTATCAAGGCTGTAATAGAATTGAGATTGATTTCAACGAGATAAGAAAATGTTAAGGAAACTCACAGTCACTGCAGGCATTGATAAATAAAGAAAGTTAACATTGACACATTCTGCCACGAGCTTTGCCACATTTTGATCATACTGCAGCAGATCGTCATCATCCTCTGTATACTCCACCTGATAATCACCAGCTCCAACATCTATACGAGCCCTAAGCAGAGAACTCAAATTCGTCACCACCCTATAGGATTCGGCTACATGATCTTCGTAATCTAACGCTTCAAGCAAAGGTGTATCAATGATTACTTGATAAAAGTAATCAGTGTTGCAACTGTTCATCTTCAAAAACTTAAGCGAAGGCGAGCATATGAAAAGATCATATGTTTCTTCGAATTCACAACCGTCTAATGACAACTCTTCAAGCACAGGGCAGCCAGTAATAAGACTGTCTAAAGACTCACAGCCGAAAATTTTTATATTAAAGAGATACAACTGCTTGAGATTAGGCAAACAAACCGTATCCGGAACAGCAGCATAAAATTGCTGACACCAGATCAAACGCACTAGGGTTTCTGACCGAAAAATACTCTCAATGGTCACACCCGCGTCCTTGACACGGAAGAAAAGGCTTAAAGCGGAAACCTTGAACCCTAAAACTGTAGAAATCCAGGCGTCAAGGTGGGAATTTCCGTAGTCGTTTTTACAACAGAGGACGAATTTATGAATAGAGGGGACGTCGCGAAGAGTGACGGTTAGCAAATGGTACATGAAATTGACGAAATTGGTATCGGAATTCGAAACGGCGTCGTTGATGTCGATTTCGAGATTGGGGATGGAAGCGAAGAGGTGTTTCCATTTGGTGGATAGGACGGTGGTGGCGATGGCGTTTTTGGTGGGGAGTTTAGAGAGGATGTGAGAGAGGATTGAGTCTGGTAAATCGCTGATTCTATCCTCTTTAACAACATCAACAGCAACGTCGTCGTCGGTGGTTAGGGTTTGTGGAATTGAAGGAGGAGGGTGGTTTTGGAGAGGCGGTTTGTGGCGTTTTGGTGGTGTTGAATCCTCCATGACTGGCTGTGGGGTTTTTCTGATTGTTGATTGAGGATTTTGGTGGGGAATGGAAATGGGAACTCTGATTGTGGTTTTGGTGGGAGTTTTGGGGTTCTGATGGTGGGAGGAACGAAGGGTTTTCGCCCATTTTAGACTTTAAAAGCATCTCCAGCCTTTACTCTTTTTTTTTTTTAATCCTAAATTGAGTCATAATTTGAACAAATCCACAAAGTGGGTATCGTCTTCTTCGGTCTTTAACCTGTTAGAGCAAGCCCAACAAACTCCCTAAATTGGCTCTCATCCCTATTTTAGGGAGCCAAACCCCAATATTAGGCTCCAACAAACTCCCTAAAACCCTTCCTAAAATACAAAAATGAATAGTGCCTCCCTAAAAAAACCCCCATTTAGGGAGGCATTATTCATTCCCTACCCATTTTTTTATTCTTTCTCTCTCCTCCCCCCTCTTTGCCGGCTATTTTTATTTTTATTTTTATTTTTATTCTCTCTCTCTCTTGTCTCTCTTTTACTTTTCC
>JAXBDA010001317.1:0-56991 GCA_036023075.1 Gaultheria prostrata
GAGAGAGACAAGAGAGAGAGAATAAAAAAAGAAAAAAAAAACAGTCAGTTTAAAGAGGGGGAGGAGAGAGAAAGAATAAAAAAATGGGTAGGGAGTGAATAATGCCTCCCTAAATGGGGGGGATTTTGGGGAGGTACTATTCATGTTTGTATTTTATGGAGGGATTTAGGGAGTCTCTTGGAGCCTAACTTTGGAGTTTGACTCCCTAAAATAGGGATGGAAGCCAATTTAGAGAGTTTGTTGGGCTTGCTCTTAACTTCTTGTCCATTTAATATTCTTAATTGTCAACTGAATACCGGTTTACAATAACTAATCTACCAATAAAGTAATAGAGGTTTTTTTTTATTATTATTCGATATACATCAGTGTGAGTTAGCGGGGGAGTCAGCGAGTTAGTTGAGAGGGGGTCTACAAGCTATTCATAGCAAAAAAAACCCAAATGTCTCTCTGCCGAGGCTCGAACCCTAATCTCGCTTGTGGGAAATCAAGAGATAACCGCTAGACTACAAGCCATTGGTTAACAAATTAATAGAATTTGATAGGTGATATATAGCTGGTTCCTTTTCGGTCCGTAGCAAAACAGATACTACAAATTTTATGAGGACATCAATAAAAAGAATAAATTAATGGAGATAGGCCTTGTCCATAATTATTAGTTTGGTATTATTTTTTTAATGTAATTTTCCTGTATTTTTTCGTTAAACTTTTTTGGGGCAATCATTCGTCTCCACAAGATCCGAAAGCTCACCCTTTTTCGAAATCCACGAGGAGAGTTGATGGACGGCGAAGATGATCGGTTAGGACGATGGAAGAAAGTTTTAGATCGGTTAGGAGAGAGTTTTTTAAGAGAAAAGGAAAAAACAAATCTCACTCGTACCAAACGATTTTGTTATTACTATTATTATTTTTTGGAGACATGAAAGAAGCATTAGTTGTTAACTAGATTTGACCATTAAATAGATTTGTGCGGAGCGAATCATCACGTCGCTACTAGCCGACCAAAAAAAATATAAAAAATCACATGGCAACTTTTAATTGACCAAGTCGAAACCAAAAATGTGGATCTCACAACAAAGTGATGTCATGCTTACTAAAAAGTGTATTGATTCTGTGGACCCTACATCACTTCAACCAATCAGAGTGGGGATTTTGGTCACCCTCATTAGGTGAGGGTGAACAAATTTGCACTAAAAAATGTGCGGAGGGAATCATTAAAATTGGACTTTTGATTGGGTCCACAGTTCAATTCATCATAGGACTGATAGAAGCAAACCTGGCACAATAACAAGGCCCAAGAGACTATTGCCAAGGGTCCCTAGAATCCTGCAACAGTATTTGATCTAGTAGTACAGAGTAAAAAGGTCCAAATTCAAGAAGCCCAATCAATATCGAAAGCCCAACTGCAAGAAAGGGTAATATTCAAGTGATACTATTGAGTTCTTGAAATGATGCAAAATTGGTTTTTTGAGTTCAAAAACCAATTATTTATTTGGTTTAATAAATTGTTTGACATTTTATTTTGAATTCTTGTATACTATAATTCTGAGTAATGTTAGTATTATTTAATGTCACATATGATGTGAACATAAGTTTCTTGGGTAACATTGTAGAAAGAACTTGCTAATGGTTAATGAACCAGAGGGTGGGAGTTATGTTTTTTTTTTTTTTACAGTGCATTGTAGACCCAAATGTCACTCTGCCGAGGCTCGAACCCTAGTCTCGCTTGAAGGAGAATCAGGAGATAACCACTAGACTACACACCCTTGGTTAACAAATTAATAGAGTTTCGATAGGTGATATATAGCCGGTTCCTTTTCAGTCCGTAGCAAAATAGATACTTCAACTTAATTTTGTGAGAAGCACATCAATAAAAAGAATAAATTAAAGGAGTTAGACCTTGTCCTTATTTATTTGTTTGGTATTATTATTTTTTAATGTAATTTTCCTGTATTTTTTCGTTAAATTTTTTTGGGGCAATCATTCGTCTCAACTAGATCCGAAAGTTCATTTTCTCCAAAATCCACGAGGAGAGTTGATGAACGGCGAAGATGATCTAGTGGAAAACAGGTGTTATGAGAGGTGGTGAGAAGTAGGAGGATGGAATAAAGTTTTAGATCGGCTAGGAGAGGACATAGTTTAAGAGAAAAGGAAAAACAAATCTCACTCGTACAAAACGATTTTGTTATTATTATTTTCTGGAGACATGCAAGAAGCATTAGTTGTTACTCCTTCCGTCCCATAAAATTTGTCCGGCACGGAATTCAATGACTTAAAAAAAAAGACTTTTGTCAAGAAAAAAATTTTTTTTTTTTGCACAAATTAATAGATCAATGTTTGTTCTATTATTTTGTGGAAAAAAATTAATATTTTTTTGACAAATAACTAATTTTTTTTTAGTCTTTGGACTCCGTGCCGGACAAACTTTGTGGGACGAAGGGAGTACTTGTTGACGAAATTTGACCATTAATCTTGTGGAGCGAATCATCACGTGGCAACTGGCCAACCGAAAAAAAAAAAAAATCATATGGCAACTTTTATTTGACCAAGTCGAAAGGTTGACCCACAATATTGGAATCCGTCGTCCATACGGTTTGTTATACATTGTTGAGGGGTAGCAATTAAGTAACATAATATCATCATATATAGACTGTTGTATTTTTTCCTTTGTCTAAGGTTTTATCCCACTAAATTTTCCTTACCAAGGTCTAAATGAAGCAATCTAAAGACATTTGAAGTACACAAGAATGTTGCGCTCTTGCAAAAAGCAAAAAATCTCTCCTCGGTCGCCTTTTTAGGTGTTTCTCTGTCTTGGGTGGGGGGGGGGAGCGGCTCCTCCTACTCCCCCTGGGCTCTTCTTCCTCCTCTTCCTTTTCCTCTTTCCCTCCCTCCTCTCCTCCATCATTCGTTTCTCCTCTCTCCGTGGGGCAACTTTCCTCCGCCCTTCGGTGCTTGGTTCCCGACAGTGGCCGCAGTGTTGGCTGCGGTTTTTTTGCCTAACGGCACATCGGTCCAGCGACCAACCACGCCGGGTTTCTTTATTGGTAGTTCTCGGTTTGTGGTCCACTGGTTAGTGGTGGTGCGGCATTAAGCAGTGGAGTCTCGTTGGCTTTTCGTCGGCGGCGGCAGTTGCTTTTTGGGCGGCGTTCTTCATCTGTCAGGAGGTATCCGATCGGCTCGTTGGAGAGCTAGTGCTTGGATCGGCTGGTGCTCAATCGAGGTGCAGCGCCTGTGGTGTCTTTCGTGGTCCATGGGCAATTGTTGCTTGATCGTTAGGTGGTTACGGTGGTGACGGCTTGGCTTCTGGTCGTTTGCTTTGGATGCTTGCTTCGGCTTTGATGTTGTTGCGGGGCTTGGCTTCCGGTCATTTGCTTTGGGTTTGATGTTGTTGCGGTTGTTTGGTGTTCCTATTATGCTCTATTACTCACTGGTTTCTCTCCAGGAGGTTCGGATTCGACAGCTGGTGCTCCCTCCGGAGGTGTAGCTCTTGGTGGTCTTCGGTGGGTGGCGGTGGTTCCAGCTCGTGAGGCAGCGGCTACTTTGGAGTGTTTGGGTTCAGGTTTTATTATTTTTTTTTTTAGGTGTTTGAGGGATGGCTGTCTTTTGGGTTGGGCCCGGCCCATTTTTGAGTCTTGCCCATTTTAGGAGTTTCAGTTGGTTACTTGGTTTCTTACAAACTTGAGAGGTTCTCGGGTAGCTTTTGCCTGTGTACCCTTAATCCATCTGTCTACAGAAGTATATTTTTTAACGTCTACGAAAATATACGTTTCCCAAAGGAATCACTTCAAGTGTGACGGAGGGTGTGTTATTTTTCTAGGCGATAGGATGTAAGTGTGTTAATATTTGTTAAATTACTACGAAAGCCAACCTTCTGTCCATTGGTTTCGAACTCAACCTCACCTCACGCTTTAAAGGAGCACTAGACAATATTAGGCCATACACGAGGTTTTTATTCCCATTATTAAGTGACCCCACACTTTATCACATTTAATAATAACGTGCTTGATTTGTTAACCTTTTGGGTATTTTATGATACCAATTGGTACAACTAATGCATAAAACTAAAACATAAAATAGAAGTTGGGAGACAAAAGAAAGTGAGGAAAAGGAAAGAGAGAAGAAAACAAAATTAGTAGGTAGAAAAACTAAAATACTACTGTAATAATTGGTACAATGTAATACCAGAGAATGGACCGCTTCGAGCAAGATTCACGAGATTGTGAGAGAGTGGGGTACTGCGATCAAATAATTCATGCATTGTTAACTTCTTATTCAAGACCAATGTTTTTTTGTGTTTGGTCATTCGAGGGGTTAGCGGGGAGTTAGAGAGTTAGTCCAGAGTAATCTAGAAGCTACCCATAATCCTAAACCCCAAATACTTCTACCGAGGCTCGAACCCTGGTCTCGTTTGTGGGAGAACCAGGAGACAACTGTTAGGCTAGAAGCTAGTGGTGCACACCGCCCCGGTGGCCCGCCCAAGCCGGCCCTATTTTTTTAGGGTTTGGGACACAAATTTAAGTCTATAGGGTTGGGCCGGGTTGATATTTTAAGCCCGATTTTTTTAGGGTTTGGGTCACAAATTTAGGCCTAACGGGTTGGCCCGGTCCGAATATAATATATATATTTTTTAATACTCCCCCCATTCCTTTTATAGTGTGTACATTTCCATTTTGGGTTGTCCCTTAATAAATGTGTGTTTTGAAAAGTTAGTGGGTACCTTTCCTATTTTTCCCTTAAAAGTAGATTTCTTTTTAAAAAGTTAGTGGATATTATTATATTGATAAGGGTAAGTAATGGAAAGTAGATGTAAAAGTTGATGTGAGAGAAAAATAGTTGGAATGCCCACGTAACACACTTAAAAATGGACGGAGGGAGTAGAATATATATACATATACCCGTACTCCCGTATAAAACAAGGGAGAGACTGGAGGAATTTTTTTGCATGTCAAGCTTCATGAATGTTGGAAAGTTTCACTTTTTGAACACTTTTATTGGCTTTGGGAGACAATTTAATTATTAAAACCATAATGTTTTATGGGATTGTTTTTAATAGTATTGCGAGAACATAAAACTTTAAGTATTCCTGGTTGTGAATTCTAATTTGTGATCGTTGTAGTTGATTTATTTATGTTTGTGATATCACGCTTTAAAAAAATAAATGGGCTTGTTGGGCGGGTATGAGAAATAAAATTTTAATTTGACTGGATTTGGAAATAAAAAATGAAGTCCGATTCTTAATGGGTCAAGTTTGGACATGCATAAGTCTCGTTAGTATCTAATATAAGTCTGGCCTGAGGTATATGCACCCCTACTACAAGCCCTTGGTTATTCAAGACCAAGTTTGATAAAATTAATTTTGTGATCCAGTACAATCATAAAAATGTGACAAACGATATTGAGAGTAATAAAGGACGTACAAAAAATACATTTAAAAGCCCAAATGTGTACGCTTTTTGCACTTATCGCATGTGCTATGCGTGGTAGAAAGGGAAAAAAAAATCATGATACGTAATCCTCATTGATTAGCGATGTAAAAAAATTCTAGTAAGAGAAAAATTAGAATTTTTTTTCTGACCTATTATACTCCCTCCGTCAATTTCGGGACTGAGGGAGTATTAAATTTGTAGTAATTTATGAAAAGTAAAAAAGAAAAAAAAAGACTGATAGGCCGCTTTTTTTTAGATTTTTTTTAAAAAATTCGAGTGTCGGTCATAATATTTTTTATTTTTCCGATTCCTATCATCGAGACAAATCAATAATCCACAAAAACTTGACACCAGACTAACAAATGTGAAAAAAAAATTAAATAAAGACTAACAAAAAACCAAGTGGACTTCTAATCTGGAACGACGCTTAGACTTTAACTTTAACTTTAACAGCCCCTTTGACTGAGTGAGTGAGAAAAGAAAAGGGGTGTGGTTTCCCTTAATGGTGAGATAAGAAAAGAAAAGAGAGTGTTTTCTCTCTCACCAAATATGGTGAGGAACAAAAATGGGTTAAAAGTAATTCTTGATTCTCACCATTTCTCACCCCACCCACCTTTTTAGCCATCCAAACATGAGAGAGAGAGAGAGAGAAAGAGAGAGAGAGAGTATTCCCTCAATTTCTTTTCTTTTCTCTTGAAAACCTTCCATCCAAAGGGACTGTAAGTAAAATTTGTTGAGAATACGCTGCATAAGAAATAACTTTCTTTTTTTCTTTTTGTTAATACACAGGTTAGCATATGTAATTAGATTGATAACGTTATCTCTCAGCCATCTTCCACATTCATTTCACTATATTAACTAAACCAACCGCCCATCACCAATTACCAATCTCCACTCTCTCGAACCTCAATTCATAATCTTCATCACCCATGAAGTTCCTCTTTCCATACCCAATCACCTCTATATCTTCCATTTTTGCATTTCTTCTCTTTCTCTACTTCCTCCATAGAAAAAGACACATTTCCACCAATAAAAGAGTCCCACCGGAAGCTGGGGGAGCGTGGCCTGTACTAGGCCACCTTCCCCTCTTAACCGACCGGGGATATGCCCACAAGGCGTTGGGAGGTTTAGTTGACAAACACAGACTGATATTTACAATCCGAATTGGTGTCCACCGAGCCATTGTAGTGAGCAACTCAGAGCTAGCCAAAGAATGCTTTACTGGTTCAAATGACAAGTCATTCTCGAACCGCGTGAAATACATAGCTTTGGACCACTTAACTTATGACTACGCAAGTTTTGGGTTCGGTCCTTATGGGACTTATTGGCGCGAGATGCGGAAGATTTCAATGCTACACCTTTTGTCGAACCACCGGCTCGCTATGCTTAGCCATGCGTGCGAGTCGGTGGTGGAAAACTCGGTGAAAGAAAATTAGTATTTTTTTTTTAAGAGAAATTTTTTTTATTAACCTTTGAAAACGAATTACAAAGATTAAAAGGATCCAAAACAACGAGGCATTAAGACGGAGAAGGGGGAGACCCATAAAGAAGACTCCCCACACACCAAAAGACACCTTCCGCTAGGAACCAAAAGGGAAAATAACTGGATGTTGGCAAGATGTCAACCAAACCCCCATCCAGAGAACACACCCCAAAAAGATAAACCAAAACCAGCTCCCCAAAACAAAACCAAACCAAAAAGATCACACCCCCAAAAAACACCCATATCGACAATATTAGTTTGCAACAGAAAAACTGCTGATGATCTCATCATCTTCTCCCAAATAATCTTCATCCAAGATCTTGCTTATTGACCGAGAAGCATGTGCCGCATTTAGATGATTCCTGTTAATGCCATCAGAAGAAATAGATAAAGCAGTAGCTATAGCAGATCTGAGTACAACACATTTTTTCTGTTTTCGACGACCCTTCTTCTTAGATTTAGGAAAACCCAACTTATCTTCAATCCTTTTCTGCTTCATTTTTCCTTTCCCAATATTTTCCATAGCAACATATGGATTGAGATCCACAACTAACTGGACACCCTCAACATCTTTCTCATTAAAAAAACCCACTTCAGAAAGATTCCAAAAGCCTTGATCAAATTCCACTACCTCCTTTTCCTTATTGGAAATAGCAAAATCGGCATCCCCAACAACGAAAGAATTAGAAAGCTTGGTGTCCGCAATAGGCCTGACCATAAGATTTGGTTGCCTCCCATCATCAATATTACCCACACCATTATCTATCAAGCAATCAACGTTCTCAGAGTCTACCGCCTCCTAAGAATTTGCTACGTCCTCAAAATCTGCCAATTCATTACAATCAGCATTCTCAATCGAAACATCATCATCCATCATGTCACACTTAGCATCGTCCTTTGTCTTGCTATTATCGATATGATCATCATCTTCACCAAGAGTTGTAACCTTAGGAGGACACTGATTTAGGTTCTCGGCTTTTTCAACTAGAGATTCATCAACAATTGAATCTATATCCACGGAGTCCGAACTCTCACTAGAAAAATTAGGGGATCTTTCATCCGTCTTTTCTTCCCAAATATGGGAAATGAAATTTTGATCTTCCAAAATCTTCACATGATGCAAAACCCCATTAATCTCTAGAGTAATTTTGTCATCAATAATAGAATTAAACTCGGTAGCAATAAGAACTCTTCCTTTATCAAAAGAAAGAGATTTCAAAGTCGATTCGTCAACTCCTAAAAAGACACCCCATAATTCTCCAATTCTTTTGAAAGTGCTTAGATTCCAGGCATTTAAGGGCATACCTGAACAACTCAACCAAACACATCTTTCAAGTGAAGTCGGCTCCCCATTCCATGGTGTGATTTCAGAGAACCATCTTTGCATCAAAGTATCGTTGATTGCCGAATCTCTCCTTATAGCATCAGAAAAAGTTATGGGGAGAGAAGTTGTTTGCTGGAGATGAAGAGATGGTCTGAAGACATAACCATGAATGTTTTTGTTAGAATTATTGCAGGTTTTTTGTTTGAGCCTCATTCCTTTTATTCAATTTCATTTGTGATACGTAATTTCTTTTTTGGCTATCTCATAACCTAATAATGCTTCAAATAAATGCATTCTGACAAAACAAAATATGATCGTAAACGTGTCTGAAGTTGTCCGATGTACATAAGCTTTCACTAGATGTGTCTAGAGTTGTCCCATATGTATCATGCGGAGCATGTGAATTTTCAAAGTACATTTACTCACTGGTGGAGGGCGAGTAGGGCTGGGGTGGGCCCTGACAGCCCGCACTTTTTAAAACATTTTTTTTTGTTGGCTGAGATCTCCGAAGCTCCTAGTGGATGATTTTTCAAGCTTCCAGGATTTCTAAAATCGTAGATGATTTCCAAGATTTGAGAATACGTCCGGTTGCACTTTGATAGATTATTAAGTTACTTTTGTTATTTAATGGATGATCAATCTTGAAAAATATATTTTTGCTTTTTCTTTGACTATGAGATGCAAATATGTTGATAATTGTTTTTTTCTACTTATTTATTGAGTAAGGAACATAAAGATATTTGATGTTAAAGAAATTTTCATTATAACTCAGCCCCCAGAACTCTTAATCCTGGCCTCGCCACTGCATTTACTTCCCCGGATAAAGAAACATCGCAGGTAATGCCAAAATAGACGTTGATGAGGGTTATCGAGCAGCATAAGGCTACCTGTTTGGTAAGATATATAATCTTCTCTTGAAAAGGTTTAAGAAGCACTTTGAGGGTATCCAGACTAGCTTACCAAATCTCGACTAATCATTTTGTCAGACCGGTCAAAGGCAAAGTCATCAACATCGCCATTTAAAAATTTGAAAGAAGTTACTCTCTGACAACCTGGCCCCAAGACACATCTGTCATATTTTTGTTGGCTCTTCTTCATGTTTTTTGACTTTTGTTAGAGCATTTCCAACCAATCTTCAAACCTCCAAAATGAAGAATGGATGTGACATATTAATGCGAGATTTTGTAATTTATATCCCCTTTTGCTAAAAAAATTATACTTTTTAGAGGGATCCATCCTCCTTTTTGTCACATTCATTCTTCAAATTTACTTTGGATTCTTCAAGGTTAGGTTCCTCCAAAAAGTATAACTTTTTGAGGGGAAAAAAGGGCATAAATTACAAAATCTCCAATTAATATGTCAAATCCATTCTTCATTTTGGATGAGTTGGAGATTCTCTTATTAATATAAAACTTTTACCGTATTTGTAACTAACGAGAGAAGATTCCTTACACCGCCGGTGTAAAAAAAGTTTATTCCAAATCGATTACATTGCGCCATATCTCCAAACAGTGATCCCAAATAGTAGAACATAGACATGTGACGCAATACCGTTAATTTGGAGAAAACTTTTGTTTACACCGATGGAGTAAAGAATGTTTTCTCATAACTGTAATTGACAACATTTTGATAAGATCTCAAAATATTAGTCCTTGTTTTAGGCCGGTACCGTTGGCCTTCTATAACTGCTAGCTTTGCAGCAAACAAAGTTTTGTGGGCCCCTTCCAAAAAGTACATGATTTTCACGCCCCTTTTATTTCCAAAACACTCCCTCTTTTTTTTTTTTTTGTGTCTTTAATTACTTGAAAGTACCAAATTGTCCTTCATATGAAAAAGTGGCTTATGAGGTAAGAGTAAATTTATAATTTCAAAGTAAATATAGACAAATAGGAGTGTACATTTGGGGATAAAAGAGGGGTTGTGAAAATTATTTCCCTTCCAAAAATAAGTCACGGTGTTAAAAGTCATTTTTAAAATTTATCTTGATTCTAATTTTTTTCGCGTTTGTTAATTTTGTGTTAAACTTTTGTGACTTGTTATTTAATGAACCTTTATGGGGTTTTAATTTAGCGGGCACAGATACGACAACTACAAGTCCTACATGGGCCCTAGCGTTGCTCCTCAACAATCCGCATGCGCTAAAGAAAGCCTAAGAAGTTAGACACCCATGTTGGTGGACAAAGGCAAGTAAAAGAATCAGACATGAAAAACCTTGTCTACATCCAAGCCATAATCAAGGAGACCATGCATTTACAATCTCCGATCCAACTCCTTACCATGCGGGAAAACATAGAGGATTGCACTGTGGGCGGGTACCATGTCCCGGCGGGCACCTGCTTGTTTGTGAATCTGTGGAAAATTCATCACGATCCGCAAGTGTGGCCTGACCCGTGTGATCGAGTTCTGTCCCGAACGATTTTTGACGACTCACAAGGATGTTGATTTGAGGGGGAAGCATTTTGACTTGATTCCGTTTGGAAGCGGAAGGAGAGGGTGTGCTGGAGTCTCTTTTGCGCTGCAAGATTGTAGAGTTTACACTTGCTAGTTTGGTACATGCATTTGAGATTGCAACGCTAACTGGCGAGCCTGTTGATATGTCTGAGGGCTCTGGATTTCCAAATAGGAAAGTGATGCCGCTTGAAGTCATCCTCACTCCGCGCTTGCCTGCTGAGCTTTATGGATGATTGGTGACAACTATACGAGAGAACACTCTTTCGATAAAGTTTCATCAATTGTATAACTTGTTGTTACTGTTCATGGTGCTCATTATACGAGAGAACGTTGTTTCATTACATTGGCTCGTTACCAACGCTCTTCTCCTTGGGTATGAGGCTTATGTGTTAACCTCGTTGGGATGTTAGTCTGTTTTGATGCCTTTTATACTTATTCCCTTGAGGTTTTGTGTACTCTTACGTTTGAAAGATCAACAAAACTCTTCTTTAGCTGTTAAAAAAGATTAAAAAAAATTTACATTTTTGGATTTAAAGTCTGTTGTGCTTGATGATGGTGTAAAGAGCCATGCTTATTAGGGGTGCTCACGGTCCGGATTGATCCGGATTGGCATAAATTCAATCCTAATCCGCGAGTCACGGTTTTTTGAAAATAAAATCCATGTCCAATCCAAAAGTCTCACGGTTCGGTTCCAATCCGATCCATGAGTTACGGATCAGTTCCGGATTTGTCCACGAATTTTCAACTTAATCTAAAAAAAAATATCATCAACTCAATTTCAAATTCTAACACTGTTCGTACCCTACAATAACATGAGGGAAATCAAGTAGCAAATGCACTAGCAGAAACTGAAATAGAAACCAATGCAATCAAAGACTACAAACTTATACTAGTACGTAGATAGTTCCAGTTCACAAACACAGGCACAAACAAAGGCATCAGCAGAAATAGAAACCAAACAAGAAATCAAGACTACAAACTTATCCTAATAGATAGTTCCAGTTCACAAAAGCACAAATAAATGCAGAACTTCTATATACCAGTTTACTCCTAGATTTTATAGATGATAACAATATAGCCCTTCATATCAAAATACCAAATTGACAACATTTATAGAAGTGATAAAATTATTTATCTATACATATTTATTTATTTATTTTTTAAATTATATATAACAAAAATATCACGGTCCGGATCGGTTAATCCACGGTTTCAAAATCAAAATCCGTGTCCGGACTGCGAGTCACGGTTTTTTATTTTTTGAATCCGTGTCCGGACCATTGATCCACGGTTAAAATCCAAAACATGCGGATTGGTTTGGTCCGGACCGGATTCACAATTCACCGATTTTTTTGAGCAGCCCAAATTGAACGCGGGCAATGTTCCACAACAATTTGTCTTAAGCTAAATTGTCTTTTCCACTTGCAAAGTCGATAACAAAAAGATAGCTTGTTCCACTATCTTAAGCTACTTTACTGACTAGGGAAGTATCTTTTAGTAGCCCAATAGCAGTAGGGTACGTCTAGATAGAGGGAGAAATGAAAATGAAGTAATTCCAGGGTTATTTGATAACCCATAATTTTGGTCCAAGAACAAATTTGACATTTTACAGTGTTTTAGGGCTAGGGAAGTATCTTTTCCCTTGTCGTCTTTTAAAAATTGTCTTTTTAGGTTGTGGAATAAGGTGTCTTTTGGCTTTTTTTGTGGAGCTTAAGACGATTGTTACGAAACAAGCCCTTAGACCGTGTTTGATATGTCGTCGTATTAGTTTATTTGTATAAAGTATTTTTTTCAACAAATTTGTATCTAAAATTATGCAACTTTTAAACAAATAAGCTAATAAGATGGCATCCCAAATGAGCACATAGTGACTCCGTTTGTTACTAATAATAAGCTGACTTATTCACCTTATTTTCTTAAACTACGCTATTGAAGAGTGTTCTCTAAAAATTGTAACATTTTACTTTTTCAAGTACATGATCCAAAAAATGAGATTATGTTAAGCTCCAATTAATATTTTCCATCTATTTAAAGCTAACAAAGTTACACATGAACCAAAAACTCCTAAATTTTGAACCCGTGAAAATCTTTCAGCAAATCTAGACCATTACCAACACACAAATAAACGGCCGAGTTTAGACAGACCGGTCTCTTCAGCCCAAATCCGAGAAGGCATTTTCAAATTGTTGAGGGTGTAAATACAACTTTCAATTTTACATGGGGCAAAACGCAACCAATTCGAAATCGTAAGGTAAAATTCTTCACTTTGGCCACATAGCACTGCGAGGAGCCTATAAAGAGAGCCAGAACGCAGTTGATACGATGGATTTGATTCAATGTAGCGAAGTCCATTTTAAGAAACAAAAATTCATTCAGATGAAGTGCTGATATCTATCCGATTAACGTGATATTTTTATATTAACTGTGTTATGATAATATCTACAAAATGAATGCTACAGATCATCCAAATGTGGCCCATATTGATAGAAAACATCCATGAAGTACCCAAGATTACTTAATACTAAATTTTTGTCCCAAAATGATGTCCATCTGAAAAAGCCTCGCACTAGTTGATCCGGAAGGGGTATGATGGGTTTGATTCAATGTACCCGAACCCATTTTAGAAAACAAAAATTCATTCAGATGAAGTGTTAATAGGTATTCGATTAACGCGATATTTTTGCATGATGTGTGTTATGAAAATATCTAAATGATACATGTCTCAGATCATTGTAATATGGGTGATAGAGATAGAAGTGTCTTTGCAATACCCAAGAGGTCTTGGAACTAAATGACGTCGTTTTTGGGGACATGCCACACGTTGAACCTATGGCACACCGATTACAAAAAAAACCCTTCTAAATTCTTTTTGTTCTCAACAGCCCTCCTTAATTCTGTTCCCACACAATTCTTACCAGACTTCTGATTCTGCTTCGAAGAAACGGTTTCTTCGTCTTCTTCAAATCTGCCTTTGGTAGTTTTGTTTTAAAACTCTTTTGGTTTTTGTGTTCACACATTTTTATGTGATGTATTGTGAAAGAATGACATGTCTCGGTTTTTAGGAAAAACTAGTTTTTGGAAAAAAACTAGTTAATGGAACACCCCCAAGGCAAACCATAGAAAAACACAATCAACCCCCTACACTTTCTCATTATCCAGTCAAAGACCCAAAGTTAGAAATTCTTTTACTACTTTGGCCCCTCTCAAACTATAAAACCTCTTTCCAAACTTATTGACTAATCCGACCCTACAACAAACTTTAGTTTTTATCAATTCCTCCCCTAAACAAATATTTCCTTAGTCCCTCCTATTAAACCACCAAATGGCTACTCCAAACAAAATTTTCACTCTCCAAAGTCCTTGTTTATCCAAAGAAAATTATGAAAATTGGAGCATCCAAGTGAAAGTGTTAATTGTCTCAAGATTTGTCGGACATGTCGAAGAAAGTAAGCCTACTCACGGTCCGGACTTCTATGAATCCGAACCTAGTTCGCAAGTCACAGTTTTTGAAAATGCAATATGTGTCCGGACCAAAAATCCTACGGTCCGGTTCAAATCCAATCTATGAGTCACTAAGACCTAAACAAAGCTAATGAAGAGTGTTTACTAGAAATTGTAGCATTTTACTTTTTCAAGTACAAGATCCAAAAAATGAGATTATTTAAGCTCCAATTAATAGTTTTTCCATATATTAAAAGCTGACAAACAGATGAACCAGAAACTCCTAAATTTTAAATGGGTCTCACCCGTGAAAATCTTTCATCGAATCTGGACCATTACCAACCCACAAAGAAACAGCCAAGATTGGACAAACCTGTCTCTGTTGTCCGAATCCGAGAATGCATTTTCAAATTGTTGAGGGTATAACTACAACTTTCAATTTTACATGGGGCAATGCATTTTCAAATTGTTGAGGGTGTAAATACAACTTTCAATTTTACATGAGGCAAAACGCAACCATAACGAAATCGTAAGGTAAAATTGCCAAAAGTCAGTCGCCACTTTGGCCAAAACACTGCGAGTGGAGAAAAGACAGATTACAGAGAAAAATGGAGAAAGTGGCGATGATGAGATCGTTTTATCGATCGATCTGTCTCAGATCCATCTGTTCTTCCTCCACTTCTACCGCAACCACCGCCGCCGTCAACCACTACCACCACCTCCGCCGCTATTTCCATCTCTCTCCTCCCTTTTATCCGAAACGCCTCCCTTCCGGTAGTTTCTCTCTCTTCGTCTCCATGTTTTATTTTTTGGTGAACTGCATCCGCATAGCTGTGTATGTTTATTTTGAAGGTTATTTGTCTGAACTGGTGCTTTTTTTTTTATTGAGTTGATCGTCATGCTTGGATAATTGATTTCAATTGTTTTTTGGGCCTAAATTGACATCTATCTGGTACTGAATGTTGAATTTTGGGGCACTTCATCTGCTTGAAGAGATTCCTGATTTGGTCTATTTGTGTAATCTTCTGTTACTGTTCGTAATCTATTTGCTTTTCTGTGCTTATGAGTTGAAGTAGGATTACCTTACGTCTGACTAATCCATTTCCAAAATATTGCATTAGCTCAGCACTCTATGCCATTGGCTTTTTCATTAGGTCAGCACTATATGCCATAGGTTTTTCATTAGGTCAGCACTATTTACCTAACATTTCTGGGAACATAAATCCAATCGTTTATTTTTGTTTGCCAAAAATCTAGTGCATAAACTCTTTTTTTTTTTGGTGGTAAATTACTCCAACTTCTTAGTAAACCATAACGAAAGTATATCTCTTATGTTTTTCGCAATTTAACTTCCAAATCAATCTTTTGTGCTCAAAACAATGCTGTAAACCCACTCTGCTTAGTAATGTGCATCCCAAAATAATTCTCTTCAGTGCCTCAGCATTAACCTTGGAACCAATGTCACAAAATTATCAGTCAACCATGGAACCAATGGTAAAAAACAATTACAGTACCCTATAGAAGCCGATTTGTTTGACGGGACTCATAGTGAACAAATTCATACGATTTGTAATCCGCTCAAACTAATTGTAAGGGGATTAATGATACCAAACCCCTATGGTATTAGGTATTAGATATCCCATCCTGCCTAAGATATGAAATCCGATAGATGTTTACTCAGAACCGTAGAATTTTTTTGACAAAACACTGCATATGTGGTCCTCTTAGAAATAGTCCAATCCGATAACCATAGCTGGTTAAGCAAACATGCCCTAACTGAGATTTCCTTATTAAGCCAAATAACATATTTCTATGGATCGTATTTTATAGCATCTGCAATATTTTGCTGTACTATACTGCCTCACTGGTTCAGCATACATATACTGCAGTACATTGAACTAAGTTCCGCTTATCTTTGCTCGTATATTTAGTTTCACATTAGCTTTCTCCTCTGAATTATTGTGTGATATTGTGCTTGTAGATCGTCGGCCTCCTTTCGCTGTGTCCATTGGAAGTACGCGTTTATTCAGTGAGGATGTGACCCACTTGCCTGACATAAAGGACCCTGATGTTCTAATTGTTTTCAAGGACTTAATGGCTGCAAGTTGGGATGACATTCCAGATACAGTCATTCATGATGCAAAGAAGGCCTTGTCTAAAAACACCGACGACAAGGCTGGCCAAGAGGCCTTGGCGAATGTGTTCCGTGCAGCTGAGGCAGCTGAGGAATTTGGAGCGATGCTTGTATCTCTGAGGATGGCAATTGACGACAGCATTGGATTGAGCGGAGAGGTAACATCAGTTCTATTGGAAGAATGACATAAGTTATATGCCTTCCAAGTTCATTTTGGTCTGATGATTTGAGTTCTAAAACTTTTGTAGGACGTAAAGCCATTGCCAGAGGAATTTGTGAATGCGCTGCGTACAGCCTATCAGAGGTACACTGCATATTTGGATTCTTTTGGGCCAGATGAGGTTTATTTGCGTAAGAAAGTTGAGACTGAGCTCGGGACGAAGATGATACACTTGAAGATGAGGTGCGCTGGTATAGGTTCTGAGTGGGGAAAGGTATGATGGTTTTGCACATTGTTACTTTTCACTATGTTTATTTAAGCCACTAATCAAATTGTGAAATGGTAATTATTATCAGAGCCTTTTTTACTTGGAGTTTGAGATTCAAGGTGACAACTCTTGTGGGCACCTAATGGATCTATTATCGTGAGTTCAATGTGCCTCTCCAAACAGATTTGAGAAAAATAAAAACATAAAAGTAATTAGTCAAGTTACGTCTATGATCAGATTTCCACCATACTTGCATGTTCTAAATGCGATTGCCTGCATGTGATATGTTGTGTTAGTTTAGAATTAGTTTGGATGAGTTTAGGCGAATATTTTTTTTTGATTGGCGACAAAAATTTATTGAAGAATCTCGACAAATGGTACATCGAGAAGGAGAGAAAAGATCCAACCAAAAGTTGGATTAACCAAAGGGCAAAGCCCGAACACCCAAAGGCCTGAAAGCCCAGATAAACAATGAAAAATACACTTAATGGCGTAAGAGCCCAAATATGACATTAAAGCACAAAGATGCCCAGCCCAAACAATTGGGCTAAGTCCAACCCCAAGAAAACCCTAAACCTGACCCTTAATCACATTGCAAAACATCACCGCCACCACTGCCAAAGCTCTTGACAGCCACTACCGCAATCATCGACATCCACCACCGCAATCATCGACATCCACCACGACCACAAAACCACCACACCACCATAGGTAACCCGAAGAAGTGGTGGAGCCAACAATGAACATACCATGCTATCTCGGATGCACCCTGAGCCGTTAAGCGAAGAACCTCGGTACCCACCGGCACCCGTGGCTGGAGACCACGACGGTAACAACCTCCACCGCACAACGCCTTGCCATTAAGCGAAAGCCAGAAAACCCAACAGAGATCTGGCCGGAGAAGCACTTGGAAGGAGAAACCGAGCAGCCAAGGCGGAGGGAGGCGGAAGACCCACCGCAACAAAGAGCCAGGGGGTAAAAAACAAACAGACTGGCGGAGGAAAGAAACCAAGAGAAGAAACCTCACCACGGGCCGCCCTCGTCGCTGACTGAGAACCCACACAGGACACGCTTATCAAATGGTAAAGCGATCCCAAGGAACTCGATCGTCGAGGACCATGACGCGGATTCAGTCCGTCGCACGAGCCGCAGTCCACCCTCAAGATTGCTGCCGATCAATTTGAGAAGAAGAAAAGAGTAGATCAGAAACATAGATGGAGCGGAGGGAATATGGATGACTAGAGAGGAGAGGAGGAGAGAGGGGTGGGGTGGGGGGGAGGAGGCGCGGCGGCGCCTCCCCCGCCCAAAGAAAACCAGTCGGTTGTTTGAGGGTTTAGAGAGAAGACAGGGCGATTTTAGAGAGAGAAGTCACAAGCTTTTAGGGCGAGTTTAGGCGAATATTGCTAGTTTTTTCCTAATATCTTTTCTATGGTTAGTACATTAAATGCCTTTGAATGTTAATTCCCTTAATGTTGTGAAGGATTGAGTTAAAAAGTACTGACCTCTTTGATGTTCTGATTTCAGATTACAGTTCTCGGGACTTCTGGGCTTTCAGGTTCCTATGTTGAGCAAAGAGCTTAGCTTTGGAGAGACATCTAAAATCATCATGTTATTGTATTTTCCTCTCTCAGTGGGAACTTTCATTCCATTTTGCCTCTTTCAGACATTTCCCCGTGCTGTCATTACTATTTCATGATGATTTCAGGTTGATCTTCCTTTTTTCTCTTTTGGGCAAGTCTGGAGAAACTAATAAAAAAAAAACTCGTGTAAGGATCCAAGTTTCGTAAAGTGTGTTTCGATTACCCTGTCTGCATAATTTAAATTTAGTTTGGAATTCCTTGGCTGTACCATCTGTGTTATATCATGTGTCTGAAAGATGGTGCTTCCGAAGTATATGGTGCATTTGAAGATAAACTTGATTGAAATATACTATTTGAATGACATTTGTACTTGTTGAAAAGAAGATAGCTTACAGGGTTATAGGTTAAAGATATCTGAACACAAACATATTGCTGAATCGAAAACAAAGAGAAATGCAAGAAGTTGGTCGGGTGGTCAAGGCATGAGACTTACGAGTTTGTTCCCTCCTAAGGTCTCAGGTCAGAATTCTCTAAGGTGCTATCAACGCCTTTGGGATCAATCCATACAGAACTATCAATCCGTACGGAACTTTTCTTTGGATTTAATTGGGCTTCCCACAGGTGAGGGTGGGTTTGGGTAACCTAGTATTAGTTGAGGTTCGCGTAAGCTGGGACTGGATTATCCCAAAAAAATTGCAAATAGTGACTTGATGTTTGTGCAGCATAACGAATGCAAATCTGATGCTACTACTTTCCCTATCAGGTGATGTTAGTGGCAAGGATTACTTGTGTGTGTATTTTGTCAATTCTATATAAAACACAGAATAGTTTCTGACTGAACAATTTGGCATGATTGTGGGTTTGATAAAAGGATTATGCAGCATCACCATAGAATGTTTGAAAGAGCACTTGGGAGGATGTTTCTCATTTTTGCAGTTGAAACGCAGCTTTCATGTAATATTCTGATTTTTATCTCAGTTTGTACTTGTAATGCACCTTTCCTTGACACGGGAATTGATTTTCACACTCTCTTTTCTCATCATCTGCAATTATTTTGTTTTTACCTATCTTTATTCACGTGGATTTACTACATTATGCTTTGATGTGTGAATAATCATACCATTGAAACATTAATAAAGACAACAAAAAGAAGTGCGGATATAAAAACACAAGTGAAAATCATTATCCTCATCCTGATGCAATCTATCAACTTTTTGAATCCATCATTCGATCAAGCTTTTAGCTTCTTTACTAGCTCGTCTGGCACTTTTTGCGCCATGACCATGATTCTGATGGCGATTTAGGCAGAGGTGGGAGCAACAGAGCCTTTCGGCATAGACCAAATGGCCACCCCTCGCAGTGGCAGACCTCTTGCATGATTGAACGCCGCCGCAAGTCTTGAAAATCAAGGCCGTGCCAGAATGCGCGATCGATGCTAAATGGCCGGAAATCTCCACGTTCAAGCCCGCTTAAGCTCGAACACCGCGAAAAATTCGTCTTAACGGATAAAAATGGTTCTGTACTTCTAGTGCTCGAGGAACGGGAGAAAGCACTGCCAACAGAGAAGAATTCATCTCTTTCAAGTTCTCTCTCCTCATTTAGTTGCACTGCTTTTGGAGTCAGGAAGAGTTCTCCTATTTCTGGAGAGAAGACAAAGTTCAAGCTCTCTGCTGTAAAGCTGGCTTTACGTCTCTTTGCTTCCATCGCTCTGGTTCGAATCTCCGAAACAACTACCTGAAAGAAAGAGTGGAACCCAAATGAGATTAATTAGAAAAAACAAGTACAAGGATCTTGAATTTGAATGTATGCTAGGTTTTAGAAACTACTTCCTGTTCGTCATCCATTTCGCTCGATGAATCCTCTTTCTCGTCTTCTTTTGACGGAGGAACCTGCCGGTGGCAGCTACGGCAGTTGGCAAAAGCTTCCTTGAGAGTTGAAGTGAGATTGATGCATTTGTTTGTAGGACTTGGTGGATCCTCATGATAAAAGAAGCTCATTCTGGTGAAAATTGGGTGGAAACTACTAATGGGTTTTGGTCATAAGGTAATCAAGTGAGTATTTGTATTTATATAATTCAAGTTTGATATGATGTTGATTAGGATTTGTTTGTGGGATAGTGGCCTGTCAGCTTACACTATATCCTGGATTTTTCACAATCCTTTGGGGTAAAGACTACTCTTAAATGCAGGACATTTCACATTAGCAAATTAACTTAAATTCTACTTGACCTTATGATCACCTTCCGATCGTCGATCGACAGCTATATGTTTTCCAGCCTTGGTCAGGTACCGTATTGGGAGTTTCTGCAATTTCACTTCAAGCCTAAGTTATGGTAAAACTAAGACATGGCACCAAACCATCACTATTACTCCACAAATTTTTCATGCAAAAGATTACATCCCTTTAACAGAAGTTATTTTAACCAAAAAGAATAAGTTACAAAATATAAGTCATTCACCATTTATAGGCATGCATCAACTCTGGTGTCCTCTTCTAAGTTACAACCTCCAAACTGGTCCCCTTAATGATATTCAAAATAAGGAAGAGGGGCCTACTTTCTTACCAGAACTTTGGCACTGTACGTTCAGATGCAAGCTACACATACATTCATCTATGTTGTGGAATTCTTTTCTACCCATAAGCTGTAATATAGAAAAGAAATTCTTCCTCAAAAGTTGCTTTAGTAGCACCGAGTTTTCCGAAAAGAAAATAAGTCTTTCAGTAATTGAGAACTGGAACAAGATAGATGATCCCTGATTCGATACGCAAATAGAAAAACCAATATTTCAATTCAGAAAACTAATTGGAAAAGAAGTCATATGTCTATAACATGTTATCGTACAAGTCATACAGAGAGGTCGAGAACAAGGGACGTAATGTACAAGAACAAGAGATTGACGTACAATACCAAATAGTAATTCAACTTTTGAGAGGATAAAGCATAGTAAATTAGTCATCTAATCTAGTGCCTTTATGCACAGGTAACAGCAACATAATCTGATATGATGATGTCCACAAAAACAGAAGCTTGACCAACTTTCTACCATCCAATTTGGAAAGTGGGTTATCCACACATGCCGACATAAGATACCGCAATATTGCCAAACCTTTATCAAAGCATCTCTTTTGCATCCCAAATAAAGCATGAAATCAAATCCCCCATCAACTGCATATGATCATAAGAAACCATTCAGAGAGCAAATATGTACCAAGTGTAATTCCAATTTCAGGTGATCAACAAACAAACAAAAAAGTACAACAACTGATATTCAGTACTTTTGTGGCTATATGTGATCCTCAAGTGTGAAGTAAGCAACAAGCTGAAAAGAGCATGTATTTAGGGATACCAAGGAATAATCATATAGTAGTCAAGCTGAAAGCAAGCCATGCACACGTCACGCAGGGGAGAGCCCTCTAATACCCAAGTCAGTTTAGGATCCTAGGGAATTCATAAGTGTACAGGATGGAAACTTGATACCTTTTAGCCCATGCAGTGAAAGTATTTTTTCTTCGAAGTTTAAGAATGATTCTTGACGGTGGTCTTGGTTTTAGACTAATGAACTGGAACGGACTAGACATTTAGGGGCAGACTGTAAAAAGGGTGATACCCTCTCCGTCAAGTAGGTTATACTTACCTAATCAAGGATAAGTGTATTTGGGGCTTAAGAATTCCTCCCAAGTCCCAACGTTTGTTGGACAGTCAGGAAGATCTTAAACTGAGAGATAAAGTGCAGCCTTGGATTACATACAAGGTTGGTAATGGTGAAAACACATTCTTATGGCTTGATGACTGGCATCCATAGGGCCTCTATACCAGAAATTTGGGGAGCAAGTGGTGCATAATTTGGGCAATCCCCGTCTGCTAAAGCCAATTCCATTATTCACAGGGGTAGATGGTATTGGCCTAGGGCAGCGGAATCTTACTACTATGGAGATTATGAATGAGACCCCAGTGAATTTTCTCCCTGATCCTGCTTCTTCTGATTCTGTATTCTGGAGCCTATCAGTTGGAAGGGGATATACAGCTAGATCTGCTTGGCGGGCTTTTAGGGATCCTGATCCCCGCCTTTCCTTGGCATAAAGTGATATGGCTCAAACATCATAACCAAGGTGGGCCTTTAGTCAGTGGTTATCTGTTCTGGGGAGGTTGGCTACAAAGGATAAACTCACATCTTGTGATATGCAGGTAGATCCCAGTGCAGTCTCTGCCTCGGGGATAATGAATCCCACTCTCATCTTTTAGTTTCTTATAGCTATGCTCAACAAGTTTGGTCATCTATCTTAGTTCAAAATGGGATCAGTAGTGGTCCAATGGATCTGTCCGGGGTTTGGTCATGGGTAAGGCAACACAGAAGTGGCAATTCTGTGGCTCATACTGTTTGCAAACCGTCTTTGGCAACAACAATATATTGGCTGTGGAAGGAAAAAAATGTGAGGGTTTTTCAGCTCCAATGCTTGGATTGCACTTCATTGCAGCACCTCATTATAGAGGAAATTCATGCATGTATTAGCTCCATGAGAGGGATTAAAGCCTCTATCCAAAATCTATTCATTGTTGCAACTTGGAGAGTTTATAGAAAGATTTTCCCCCCTAAATGTTTTGGGGTAGTACTTGCTTTGCAGTTGTTTTCCCCAGGCGTGATCTGGTTTGTAAAACTGTGTAAGTAGTAGGCGCTTCTTTGTTTGTGTTAATAAGATCATAATTTCCCTAGATGGCACAATTCTTTAGATGATGGCTCCAATTTCAAGACGGAGGCTCCATGACATCTCTAATTACCGACAAGCATATGCTTGATGTCATGTGACGGAACTATTCACGAGGGTAGTGTTGATGACTATCTAAGGCTCTGAAACCCTCTGTAATATTATACAAATCCTAGAGATGTCTGGAAGTCCAGAGTTTTCTACAGAATTTGCTGCAAAAATTATTTGACGAACTACATTCCAAGTTAAATAAGAAAAATAAACAAATTAAAATCATTAAAAACCAAAAACGTTACCATGAGAGAGAGAGAGAGAGAGACCACCACAATCCTTCCAAACTTAGGCAAAAGAAAGCCAATAATTTGACAATTTCAGTAGACATGCCTTTGTGTCATTGTGAGTTAAGCTATGCGCAGCAGCCCTCGATATACAATCGTAACAATCCCAATTTAGCTTGAAGTCCATCCTACCACTGCAAAATTTACTTGCTTTTTCTTGAAAGCTAGGACCAAAGCAGTAAACAAATAGAAAACAAACTACCATAGCCTGGATGGTAAGGCACAGCCCACTCCTCAGACATGACTCGGTTTCAAGTCTTGCCACTGGCATGTCTTTGTGGAGTGGGTGCCACATACCATCTTGTACCTAAGTGGTGCTGTGGACCTGTGGTGATGGCATGTCCTTCCAGACAATAGCTATGGCTCGAGCCGACATTCCACAGGGGAGCGGAAGCCCCTATGGTCACACCCAAGGGGGTTGCTACATTGGTTGCCCCCTCCCACCCTTTTCACAGTTCAAAAAAAAAAACTACCAAATTATAAAAATGATGCAACTCTCTCCTTAAGACTTGGTTTAACCAATGCATATCAATGAAGGAAACTAAGGTAAAAGTAAAAACTGTTAAGACATGCGAAAATGGGTTTCCAATATGTCGAACAATCTTCAAATTGGTCTAACAGTGAAAGGTACAAGAAGTGCAAGATAATAAGAGTAGAAAGGTACCTATATGTCATCTCCAAGGTTTGTGCAATTGCTGAGATGTGAGGGAAATGAGAGACTGAAGCTTAGTAACAGCAGAAGTCTTATCAGGTGGGCACTTGGACAGAGAGATATTCAATGACTGAAGAGCTTCATCTAGCTTTCCCGTAGCCAAAGATGCTAATCCTGCCTTATAAGCTTCATCAGCCATTCGGGCATCGTATTGAGACACTGAATTCATGTCCGCACCCTTATTCTTGAACGAGGAATAAGATGGAGATTGTTGAAGGTGTGTAGCACGTGCATACTCATAAGCAGAAATGGCTGAGTTGATCTCAGCCATAAGTGCTTCAGGTGTTGATGGGAAATTCTTCACCCCATCAAAAACACTCCAATTACGGCTTCCTTCTCCCATCACCCTTTCAAATTCAATTATAGTCTATTCATCCAACTAGGGCTTTGTACTAAATATAAACTAATTTGGCATCTGGTCCATTATGCAAATAAGGGAAGAGAAAGGTTGATCAAAGTCCTGACCTCGTAGACCAAATTATTGCTCTCCTGAACAAACCTAATAAATTAACAACAAAAATCTAGCTCAGTTCCTGGAACTTCCTGCCAGATTCTCTATAAAATACAATAGACTGCATACAATAAAAAAACCTGCAAGGTCAAATAATTTGCTTGATAAAGGCAAGCAATAGAAGAAAGCTAGAAAGAAAATTGCTAAAGAGTTCACAACGGAGCTTTTTTTTCCTGATAACTCGGTATCCGGCCCAATGTACCGATAAATCCGGAGGACCAATCCCACCGTCCACTAATGGGGCCCAATTAAAGCCAGGGGAAAGTCCCATATGGACTGGCGTTGGTAGCACGTGAATGGGAGGGCCCAATTAAAGTGGGCTAACTAGCCGAACACAAGAGTTAATAGCACGCAAGTGAAAGTCGAATCCCAGACCAAAGGCTGCTTCCTAAGAGCCTGATTGCTGCCTGAGGAGACCGAGTTGCCAGGTGACTACCACTGCCACCAACCCTTGGGGATTCAAGAAGAAGCATCAATAAGGATTAAGGACTGAGTAGTGAGAAATGTAGGCCATAGTGCATTTTACCAGCACGGAACTCGAACTTGCTTCAAGGAATGCCAACTAAACATACTTAATATCATCTTTACCCAAGTAACTCAGTATATGGCATGACTATCAGAGATCGAATAACGGAAACAAGATCAATTTCTCAAAAAGTAATACAAGTCTTCATTCAATCAATCACGCTTATGCATAAAGACTAACCCCCGGAAAAACAAAGCACTTGAACAAAATTAAAGAAAAAGTAACAACCAGAGGAAGAAGAAGAAGAAGAAATCTTTTTAGTTACAAATTGAAATCCAAAACCCAACTGGAAAAAATGCATCGAGATTAGACTTAAAAATTCTCGAGAGAGCAAATGACAAGCAAGAAAGCAATACCCAATTTCTTTTTTATTCAACAATACCCAGTTCATCACTCCATATTTAAGTCCAGCCAAATTGCCCTAACAGGACATTTAAACCTTGAATTTATTCGCCTATAGAGAAAGACAATGAAACCCAAAAAAGAAAATCTTTATATTTGCACATGAAATTAAACACAGATTACGGAAGTAAGAAGAAGAAGAAGAAGAAGAAGAATGATGGAGAGATTACCTGAAATGGAAGACTGGACCTTTCTTCAGCTCTAAGCTCAATAGCGTTCGTTCGTTGACAGTTGAAACCACTGCACTTATTTACATTTCTGGTGCCGAAGTCCATGGGCCTTATTTTGTTCGGTGGAAAAGAACACACAGCTCTTCTCAGGCCCAAATGAGAAAAATCAACTTGTCGTTTAACTCCTCGCTAGGGGGTAATAAACGAGTCAAACAAGCTGAGCAGGTAATGAGCTTTAATGATATACTTTGAGCTTAATTTGTTTATGAGACGAATTAATCTTTTAATAAAGCCAAACACTAGCCGATCTCGAGTAGCTTGAATTTTTTATGCATCATATGCCGAACAAGCCAAGTAGTAGCTTGTTCGAGCTTGGCTTGTAATATTAATGAGCTTTAAAAAAATGTTCAAGTTTGATTTGTTTATATAACAAATCAATCCTAAACGATATTTTAACAAACGAACACAGGTAGTTTGGGTCGCTTAGCAACCCTACTCCTTGCTAAGTCGAATTTCAAAAATCTTGAAAACAAGCTCGCCAGATGGTGTTTAGAACTTTTTGCAGTTAATTATTAGTGTGGAATCTGTGGATAAATAAGTGTTGATACACAGTCACGCGGTAAGTACAAAGAGAACTATTCTTTCGCCTTTTACTAAATAAGTGTTGATAAACGAACCAATCCGTTCAAATCGTACGGTAAAATTTAGTCTAACATTAGACAAATCAAGTTTGGACATTACTTTCAAACTCGTTAAGCATTCAATCAAAGCTCGAACAAGCTATTACTCAACATGTTCTGTTTATGATGTATAAAAGATTCAAACTACTCTTGAGCAGCTCGATTAGAATTAGTCTGAGATCGACTCACCTCCTAAAACAAAACAAGCTTGAACACACGACCCTTCTTGCAGACATTTTACTAGCCAATTTGCTACTCACGTAGATTTTAAAATTTTGACAATTTGGCCTCTTTCTGGTAGTTACTGACTTGCATTTTTCTTGAATATGAATCTTCATGCTATAGTAACAACTTGAAAATTGCTCAATCATTGCAGCAAATTCACTCCAGTCAAAACCAGTAATTGTACGGGTGGCTTAGCACCTTAAATGTGTTCAAGTGCAGTAAGATAAAAGAAAGGAAAAACATGGTAACAATCTTATTGATTTAGCAAACAATAATCTCAAATGGAACAACCAACATAGCCTTGAAACACTTGCTCTGCTTTTTAAATGTGAGAACAAACAATGGAACCTTTTATCATTGATAGGGAAAGAAAGTAAACAGACCCATTTCCTACAACAAAGAATCATTAGTTTCAAGCATAGTTTCGCCATTAATCAACAAACGAATTTGTAAAGAGCAAGAACCACAAGAAAGAAGAACTGATGACGACAAAGTATCTGACATTCGCAAAGAGATCTTACTACCCTCCCTCAACACTCGATATCCCATCTCCTCTAATTCGGAAGAATCAATAGAGAAGTAGTCACTGCATCGACACTGGTAAAAGAGCTCAAAAACTTCATCTTTACTTTGAACCATCAGATCCTCTAAAGCAATATCTTCTGCAACGACAAATTCTTCTTGTCTCTGTACGCATAGCTCACTATCATAAGCTGCGCGTGACTTTGAGTTGCTGAGGATTTCCCAAGCCCTCTGCACCTCTAGAAATCTGTTTTCCAACTCATGGTCTGGAAAAGTTTTGGAAGTATTTTGCGTTTTATCAGGGTGTGAATCAAGGATGGCTGACCTGTAGCTTCGACGGATTTCTTCATAGTTTGCATCTTCTCTCACACTTAGAATGTCATAATGGGTATGATGAACCAAGTTGTCCAAAAGCATGGTTGAGAAGCAGAAGCTGCTTGTATCCAACTGCTTCAACTGCAAATAGACAATATTTCACATATATATTTGAATAAGATTTGCATGAACTGCACTAGGAAGACTAGATCGTAAACGTTGCACTGGAAAAAACATTATTTCAAGGCAAGAAACTGAAGTAAATCCAAATCGCAAACTGAGGAAACTATAGGGGAAAGCACCCGAAAAATACGATTAAATGGAGACCTGTTTTTCCTTGAAATTTTCCATCCTAAATCAATACTGAAACCAAACCTAAAGTTTTTAAAACCAATGTTCTAAGAGGCACTTGACTCCGCTTAGGACATGCTTAAAGTCTAATCTTTTTCTCAGCCGGTCCCAAGCCCGAATAAAGGAGGAGGGTTGTGCGTTAGGTAACTGACAGCCAGCACGTAAAAGCTCCGTCAGATCTTTATAATCCTAATATGTTCATGAGGAATGGTAGGGCGTAAAAGTCCTTAACAGAGCTCAATGAAAAAGAAAAAAAAAGATCATGCATCCGAACCTAATTGATCGGGGCACAAGGCTCAGTTTGGTCTGGTATGGTATGATTTGTTCTAAAAGACGCTTGGCGCTAAACGAGCGACCAGACACTGCCCAACGCCATTAATCGGTGCCTAAATATTTTAATCTTTAAAAGCGTTCCCCTCCCCAAGTTTTGAGTAAGTAGAACACAAGTAGAATAAAACAATAAACAACGTCCAAACATGGGAAATAACGGAGTCCATGATAATTGCGATGAACACAAACAATTGGAGGTGATCGTAAGACTAATGGAGTGAGAATAGAAGCAGTAGATACTATAAGAGAATGAGTGATGTCCAATAGTTTTCCCGAACTGTGTCGAATTGGTATTGCGATCAGCACAGCAACCCGGGTTATTCGGTTATGCGCATAGCAATTTTTATGAAACTAGTGTATATTAAACACATAACTAATGATATGCTTATGGACAGATCCACACAATTTGGGAGGAAAGGAGCAGCCAAAGGGTGCTCAATTACCTCTATATTAAGCCAAAGGAAGAGCTTACAGTAAACAAGAGAGAGATACAAGAGAAATGAAAAAAGGCAATACAATCTGCACACCCTTTCCAACCTTCTCTCACCTTCTTATACTCCCCTTCTCACGTGAACCAGCCCCTCTCTCCCAGAAAAAGCCTAACTGCCTTGCCCGCCTTTAATTGCAGTAAAAAACAAACAGAAAAAAAGAAATGATAAAAGACCTAAAAGACCCCAATTAATTTATAAATTACTGTGGTGTATCATTCCCTCCCCCATAACATCAACCTTGTCCTCAAGGTTGAAAGGATGGAAACTGTTGAAGCAGCTTGTGCAATGGCTCCCAGGTGGCATCTCCAGGCACTGTGTTAGACCACTGCACTAGAACCATGGTGATTGGCTTGTTGTTTTTCTTCTCCAAACGTCTGGCTAAGATGGCTAAAGGAGCTACATGGAGTTGACCAGAAGGGGTTTGCATGGGCAGAGTAGGAGTGGCATGCTGTAGTGGGCCATGTTTCTTCTTGAGTTGAGAAATGTGAAACACTGGATGTATCTTGGAGCCCTCTGGTAAAGCCAATTCATATGCTACTGGTCCCACCTTCTTAATGACTGAGAAAGGACCAAAGTATTTAGGAGCAAGCTTAGCATTGTCCCTATGAGCCACAGAATATTGTCTATATGGTTGCAGCTTCAAGTATACCCAATCTCCCACCTCTAGAACTCGTTCACTTCTGTGTTTATCTGCCATTTGTTTCATCCTATTTTGAGATTTCTCCAAATGTGACTTGAGTATCTGCATCATGGTTTGTCTATCTTGGAGGGTAGTGTCCACAGCATCAATTGGTGATGTGCCAGGAATGTACTCCTTCCAGCTTGGTGGGGTTTGGCCATACAAAGCTTCATAAGGGGTAGTGCCTGTAGAAGCATGATAGGTGGTGTTGTACCACCATTCAGCTAGGGGCAGCCATTTAGCCCATTGTTTTGGCCTATCACCTGTCATGCACCTCAAGTAGCTTTCTAAACATCTATTTATGACTTCAGTTTGCCCATCTGTCTGTGGGTGATAAGATGAACTAAGGCATAGCTCTGTACCTTGAAGGTGAAATAAAGCTTTCCAAAATGCACTTGTGAAAATGGGATCTCTATCTGAAACAATGGTAGTTGGGAGACCATGTAGCTTGTAGATGTTATCTAGAAAAGCTTGTGCCACATTAGAGGCTGTGTATGGATGAGATAAGGCAATGAAATGAGCAGCTTTAGTAAGCCTATCCACCACCACCATGATGACTGTATTTCCAAAAGAGTTGGGTAAGCCTTCTACAAAATCCATTGAGATGTCAGACCATATTCTAGTGGGTATGGGTAGAGGTTGCAACAGCCCTGGATACTTAGTGGTCTCATTTTTGTTTTGTTGACAGATATCACAATTCTCCACAAAAGTCTGTACTTCTTTGCTCCTGCCCCTCCAATAAAAAGCTTCCTTGAGTCGTCTGTAAGTTCTCTCCACACCAGAATGACCTCCCACAGCACTAGAGTGATGTTCTTTGAGGAGTTTGTGTTTGAGAGCTGGATTATTCCCCACAACTAACTTGGATTGATGGTACAGCAAACCATGTTGCCACTGGTACTTTGGATGGCTGGTAGGGTCTCTTTGTAAGTCAGCCAGTAATTTCTGTAGGGCTGTATCATTAGCTACACTTTCCTTTAATTCCTGTGTCCAGCCACTAAGTACTATGGTTAATGCAAAGGCTTCAATCAGGTTGCCTTCCCCTTGTTCAACTCTGGATAAAGCATCAGCCACTTTGTTTTCTATCCCTTGTTTGTATGAAATTTCATAGTCAAACCCCATAAGTTTGTTAGCCATTTCTGTTGCATCAGTGTGCTTAATTTCTGCTCCATGAGGTATTTGAGGCTGAGATGGTCAGTCTTGATCTTGAAATGATGGCCTAAAAGATAGTGTCTCCATTTTTGCACCGTCATGACAACAGCCAAGAGTTCCTTCTCATAAGTAGACAGACCCAAGTTTTTGGGTGAAAGTGCCTTACTATAGAAGGCTATAGGTCTACCATCCTGCATCAACACTGCCCCCACTCCTTTTCCTGAGGCATCACATTCAACTATGAAATGCTTGGAGTAATCAGGTAGGGCTAGGACTGGGGTGGATGTCATGGCAGCCTTAAGTTGAATGAAGGCTGCTTCAGCTTCTGGGTTCCACCCAAATGCATCTTTTTCTAACAAATCAGTTAAAGGTTTGCAAATTTTGCCATAGTCTTTGACAAACCGCCTGTAGTACCCAGTGAGACCCAAAAATCCCCTAAGAGCCTTGATGTTGTTGGGTCTTGGCCATGATATCATACTTTCAATCTTCCCCTTTTCAGCTGAAACTCCTTCTCCAGTGATGAAATGTCCTAAATATTCCACCTCTGTTTTGCCAAAAACACACTTAGAGGCCTTTGCATACAATTGCTGCTCTCTTAAGATCTGAAAAGTGACTCTTAGATGTTCCATGTGATCCTCCCATGTTTTGCTATACACCAAGATATCATCAAAGAATACCAGGATAAATTTCCTTAAGAAGGGCCTAAACACATCATTCATCAAGCTTTGAAAAGTTGATGGAGCATTGGTCAAGCCAAAAGGCATGACCAAAAACTCATAGTGGCCCTCATGAGTTCTGAAGGCTGTCTTTTCAACATCTGCATTGTGCATTCTTATCTGGTGGTAACCGGATCTGAGGTCCAGTTTGGTAAAGAAATAAGCACCATGGAGTTCATCCAATAATTCATCTATCACAGGGATGGGAAATTTATCCTTAACAGTCTCCTTGTTTAGGGCCCTGTAATCTACACACATTCTCCAACTATTGTCCTTCTTTTTCACCAAAAGGACTGGGGAAGAATATGGACTTGTATTGGGTCTTACTACCCCTGACTGCAGAAGTTCCCTCACAATTCTTTCAATTTCAGTTTTCTGTACATAAGGATATCTGTAAGGTCTAGAGTTTGGTGGTTTGGTGTTTGGCTGCAATGGGATGTGATGATCTTGAGTTCTATGTGAGGGCAACCCTTTTGGTTCTTGAAAAATATCATCAAATGCTTGTAAGAGTCTAGTCAATTCAATGTTTACTTCAGTTTGTACCTCCTGTTGCTGCAGCCAAATGTCTTCCCCTTGAATGCTGCTTAATTGAGCCACCAATCCTTGAGGTTTCTTCTTGAGTAGGGTTTGCATTTGTGCTGTAGTTACCTGCTGCAGTTCCACTGTCGTGCCACCCCTTAAGACATGCTTCTTGCCCTTAGCTTGAAACTCCATACGCAATTCCTTGAAATCCCAGAGCACTGGACCCAAAGTGGTGAGCCATTGGACCCCTAACACCATGTCACAGCCTCCCAGGGGTAGTAATCTCATGACAGCTTGAAACTCAGTCCCTTGCATCCACGAAGTTTGGTACAGCTGCCTTACTTGTCAATTTAGTCCCATCAGCAACTATTACTGCTAATGGTTGAGTGTTTTGGACATTTTGGCCAGTCTGCTTAGCCATCATAGGATCTAGGAAGTTATGGGTGCTTCCTGAATCAATGAGGATAGTCAAGGAACACTTCTTAACCTTTCCCTTGATCTTCATAGTCCGAAATGAAGGCATTCCAGAAATTGCATGGACTGAAATGTGCAAATCTTCTTGTTCAGTGACCTGTTCAGTGTCATCTCCTCCACTTTGTGCTTCATGAAACTCATCTTCATCTTCCTCAGCTTCTAGCATAAACAGGGTTTTCTTCTTACAAACATGGCCTCTGTAATACTTCTCATCACAACCATAGCATAACCCTTTCTGTCTTTTTTCTTCAATGTCTTTGGAAGTTAATTTTAGTACAGGTGGATAGGTATCCAGGGGTTTGAGCGAGATGGGATGATTGTTAGAGTAATTGGATTTAGAGCTGGTGGTATATGTTGAGGATGGTTTACAGGTTGAGGTAGTGTGTGATGTAATAGGAAAATTTGGGGCTGAATATGTAGGTTTCTGGTTGAACACAGTTGGGTTTTTGGCTTTCTTCAAGGCCTCTGTAGCCTCCTCCTGCAACCTAGCCAAACCCATAGCCTGAGCAATCGTGACAGGCCTAAACATCAAGACTCCAGCCTTAATTTCTTCCCTCAAACCACTGATAAAACAGCTCACAAAGAAATTCTCTCCCAATCCATTTGTTCGATTTGCTAACTCCTCAAACTTCTCTTGGTATGTCTTTACTGTGGTTGTTTGTTTAAGCTTGGTCAATTGCCCCACTGCATCCTCATACACATTATCATTGAAACGAGCAACTAAGGCTACCTTAAATTCCCTCCAAGTTCTAACTGCATTAGATTTCTCAAACCACCTAAACTAGCTAATAGCCTTATCCTCTAGGTGTATCGCGGCTAATCGGACTTTCTATGGTTCATCAATGTTATGGATCTCGAAAAATTTCTCACACCGATAAACCCAACCTTCTGGATCTTCACCCCCAAACTTAGGGAAATCAATACGATTGAACCTGGGATTTGTCCAATTGGCGCCCAAATTATCCCCCGTTTCCCCTGGGTTGCCGAATTGATTGTTACGATTGGTAATTAGAGTATTGGATGTGGAAGCCTGAGTTACCTGTGTTGCCAATTGATCGTATTTGAGGGTGAGGGCTGAGATGAGGTTCTTGACTTCCGACATGACCTCCGATTGCCGTTCGATAGCTTCAGCGTGCGTTGACAGAGCTGCAGCTTGAATTTCTGTGGTGGTTTGCACTTTTCCCACCGCCTTGAGTGCGTCTTCGATCCGCTTAACATCGTGAGATCTGGTACCGTCCGCCATAGCAACGATCGTCAAAGTGGCCGAGAAACGACAGCTCTGATACCACTGATATGCTTATGGACAGATCCACACAATTTGGGAGGAAAGGAGCAGCCAAAGGGTGCTCAATTTTACCTCTATATTAAGCCAAAGGAAGAGCTTACAGTAAACAAGAGAGAGATACAATGAGAAATGAAAAAAGGCAATACAATCTGCACACCCTTTCCAACCTTCTCTCACCTTCTTATACTCCCCTTCTCACGTGAACCAGCCCCTCTCTCCCAGAAAAAGCCTAACTGCCTTGCCCGCCTTTAATTGCAGTAAAAAACAAACAGAAAAAAAGAAATGATAAAAGACATAAAAGACCACAATTAATTTATAAATTACTGTGGTGTATCAAATAAACACAAGAAGGTCCTCCAGTTATATTTGAATGCGAAGAACCATTTCAGAGTACCATACAATCGATTCATCAACAACCTAGACTCTGCCGCACGATCAAACAGAAAATCGGATATTGTAATCGATTTTCACAAACCATCTATACAACCACAATGGCACAATTTAGGGCTTGAAAATTGGGGATCGGAAAAATAGAGTGTATATACATACGCCGTACAAAGGAAGGGAAAGGGAGGAAAATACCTGGTGGGGGAAACTACAAGCGGCGCGCATCGAGAGGCGGGAGTACTGGGAGCCGTCGCAACTTGGTGGTGCTAGCGGTGATGGAAGATCTGATGCGGAAGATCGGAAATACCTCAACTGTAATTCACTTCTCTCAAGAGTACCTCCTACCAATTTTCAAACCTTCAAAATGAGAACGGAATAGGCTTATCAACGAGAACGAGACATTTTGTAATTTATGCCCCATTTTTCTCGTACAGTTGTATTTTTTTTTGGAGGATTCATCCTCTTTTTTGTTATATCCTTTCTCAGAATCCTAACACATTCTTAAAAAAAAATCAGGATTGGGTTAGTGGCGGTTCCTCGTATCTCCAATCTGTTCCCCCTCCGTTATACTATTAAATACTAGCGTTGTGCCCGTTCGATACACGAGGTAACAAAAAAAGTCCATGATGTGTTTTTTCCGTTTTCATATATCGAATTGGTAGCATAATTATACCCACTTACATTACTTAATCACTTTGAAATGAAACTTGTTAATATACAAAGAAGGAATTTATAATAGTGCTCATCAATTAGGAATTCAAAAACAGTATAATTAGAAGGAAAAAAATGATACATATACAATGTTCCTCGAGTGATTAGTCTATATCTATCGCCACTTGAATTAGTATTGTCTCGTTAAAAAAGAAAGTTAGTAATAACCTTAGAATTATTGTTGGTTAGACAAATTTTCATACCCGAAGGAGTAGATATTGAACCAATCTTCAAGCAATATAATCGTACCGAAAGTAGCCCGAACTTTGACACTCACAATCAAAACCTTCTGGAGAGAAACAATATTAAGAGCAATTGTGAGAGAGGGAGAAAGGGAACTACACAAAATCAACATACAAAATTATTTTACCCATCAATGTTGAGATTTGTTTCGGCTTCATGTAAATGTCCCTTTTTTAACTTCTTCTTTGTCGAAGGTCTTTCTGTATCAGATTATGGGTAGAACACAAAAGTTAATTGGCAATATCAAAAAAGGGAAAAACCGAAAGTGAGAGAGAAAAACCAACACAACGATCAAGTAAAAGAAATCAAAAACCAAACAAGTATTGATTGAAAATCCAAAAGGGAAAAACCAAACTTTGACACCCACGTATTGTGCAGCAATGATACATGTACAACAAAAGTGTCCAATTTAGCTCCTACACACTCACATGGTATGTGGAGCTCACACACACTTGAGTGTGAAATGCGTGTGGACTCCACACACCATGTGAGTGTGTTGGAGCCGAGTTGAACACTTTTATTGTACATTTATCATTTTTGGTAAAAAAAAGCCAGAACCTCTAACCCTACCTAGGACTTAGAGTAGTTCGATGGGTCAACGGACAAAAATGATAAATGTACAACAAAAGTGTCCAACTCGGCTCCAACACCCTCACATGGTGTGTGGAGCTCACACGCATTTCACACTCAAGTGTGTGTGGGCTCCACACACCATGTGAGTGTGTTGGAGCCGAGTTGGATATTTTTGTTGTACATGTATCACTGTTGGTCAACGGACCCTCATAACCGCAAGTCAAGGCGCTACCCATGCTACTAAACCTTATCTTTCTTTAGCTAGATCAGGATCAGGTCTTTCTTTAGCTGGATCAAGGTCGGGTGGTCTAGATTTCTTTCAAAGGTAACTCTTGTTTTCTATTGCTCATTTCCTCCGTCCATATGTTTCAGTTAGTTGCATTTTTTGCTTTTTGGTGTTAGCGTGTGGGTGTTTGGGAGGGAATGAGGAGGAGGGACAGCACGGTGTTGTCCCAGGCAATCTCAGTTCTCTCCGGTCTCGTTCTGATGATCGAAAACATTCACTTCAAAGAGCTCATCGAGTAGAATAAGTGTATCAAAAATTAGATGTATCAAAAATTAGCTCGATTGGATATCATTAAGTACCTGATTGGAACATTTTTTAAAAATGTATCCGAAACACTAGATCATACCCACTGGAACCCATTATCACCAAGTTATTTGTATACCGATCTTCCACTTAATGATATCTAAGCAAGCTGATTTTGGGTACACTTATTCTACTTGATGAGCTATAAGAAGTGAACGTTTCTTATCATCGGAACAAGACCGGAGCGGACTGAAATCGCCCGGTATAACAGGTGTTGTCCCTTTGAGGGCCACTCCAATGTGTTTTCAATTTCAACTTCTCCTTCTACTTCTGAAACACTAGCTAGTTCTCTTTCAAAATGCATTATGCACAATTTTTCTAAACACTTCTATCAAATTCAAAACATAATTTTTTATCATTATCTAAAAAGCCAAAAAATTGGAAATGAGGTTCCCAAATACCTCGAGGTTGAAGGGAGCATACCTTAGTTAAGCGAATTGGAAGAGGGACTTGTCATGCAAAAAAAATCAGAAAAGGCAACGTACGTCGTCTCCTTTGATTTTCGTTCCCCTTTTTATTGTTGTCTACCAATAAGTAAAGCCACTAGGGATGACAATGAATCGGTTTGGCCCGGCTTTTGCGATTACTATACCCAAATCCTAAGTATTTATCTATACCTAAATCTAAACCAATATCCGACAGTATTATTTTTAGTACACCATAACCAAACCATATGGATTTGGATTTTATCCGAACCGCACCAAACCAGCATTAATATTCATTACATTAATGAACATATGAAGAAAAAGATTATATATTAAAATAAAAAAGTGACACGTCATAAGATTTTACCATTATACATCTAAATTCCAACATAATCAAAGAAAATAACTAAATAATAAACTTTTCTTAATGTGTTTAACAAATAATGCTTTCAACTACTCTTTATAAACAATGATATGGTGGGAATAACAAACTAGTAACAACTAATTAATGATTTTAAGTTCCTATAGAGACTCTTGAGATTTTTAAAGGATTTGAGAGGAATAAGAAGGGAGATAAAATGAAGAGTCACTAAAATTTTGAATTGAAAAATGAAAATTAATTACATGTATATACAAATATTATATATATGTTCTATAAGTAATATTATATGAATTGGTTTGGATTTGGCCGAATACTTGCTAAGACCAAACCCAAATCCAAACCAGCTGGGTATCATGTTTCAAAAATCATACCCGCCCCATGGGTAGAAAAAAAAAACCCACCTCGATAGGATCAGTTTGGTTCGAATATCCATCGGTTTCGGGTGAAATTGTCATTCCTAAAGCCCAAGGCCTTTGACTTCATTCGCCTCAATTCAATAGCTTATATATTTCAATGTTCACGCCATTTGATATATAGTTGTTACCTAATTGGCACGGACATAAATAACACAATAAAATTGATGGTTCAGTCTGTGGTATGGTCCTACAATTAAGTGATCTGGGTCTGGTTTTTTTAATTAAAAAAAAATGAAACCGGTAATTTCAGTTTTTATTATTAATTCTATAGCTAAACAAATCGAACCGATTTTAGTCTCTTAACAAAAATTCGATTAGTCCTGTGTATCCTGTATAGAAGGTTTTTAAGTTTTCTAATTAAGAAGATTATACGAATCATAGGATACGTATATATCGTTTTTTTTTCCGAAAGAGATGATAGGTATATTTATTTTATAGATACAGAATACGAGTATGTATCTTACATCTCAGAATCCTATCTAGGATATTCTTCAACAAAATCCACATCCACAGCAATCCCACACACCATTGATATAGAAAAATTTGATCTTAAGCCTGGTATGGTATGCACCTCAAACACTTCAAGGGAAGGATCCAGGCACAATCTTTGGTGGTTGATCAATGGTGCTCATATTGGCCAAATCATCAACACACCTCCAATTTGCTGATGATATCCTACTATTCTGTGAAGGAGACAATATTGCTGAAATTACCACTATTTATAGGGTGTTTGGCCCACTGTTTTTCTCCTTTTCACTTTCTCTATTTTTCTCTTTTTAGGTGTTTGGATGACAACATCCAAAACACATTCTTGCAAATTCTAAACCAAAAGCCAAAAGGAGCTCCGGAGCTCCTTTTCAATTTCTATTTTTGGGTTTCTCTCATCTCTCTCCCAAAATGCATTCTGCACATTTCTCCCAAACAGGCAAACACTCATCCAAAATTCAAAAGTCATTCTAGCCATAATCCAAAAAATCAAAAAGCCAAAAAGTTAAAAATGAAAAGCTGAAAAGTAGGCTCCCAAACACCCTCTTAGAGTACGATATTATTTACTTTTCGTGATTTTTGTCTAGCTAGCTTTTCTTATAAAAAATTTAAAAGAAACAAACATTCAACACAGAATGAAAAATATTAAAAAATGATTCGAATTAAAAAATTGAGAAAGGACGAACAAAAAATGTCAAAATAAAAGATTAACAAGCACCGGGTCTAAGCCCAAGAAAATATGGATCTTGCTAGTAAGCCCACTGGGCGTACACTTAGTGTAGAAAAAGATTAAAATAAAAATAAAAATCCGGTGCATATTTTATATTTTTCAATATATTTACATACATCTACTTTTATACACTTTTAAGTTTTAACCTTAACATAAGCTCACTAAACATTTATTTATAGTATTTTTCATAAAATGTTTAGATTTTCCTACGGTTTTTTTTTTTTTTTTTGTCATTCATCATTCATAATCTATTATTACATAGGGGGGAATGTGACTCATGAGCTAGCCACCACTTGCGATTTTCCTAGGTTGAGATGATATCATTTTCCTTTATTATACTCGATGTACTACAGTAATTTTTAGAGGGAATTGAACTTTACACCCCCATTCTCAACATTTGCATCCCATTTTTGTTTTTATTAGTGTGAAATTACTGAAATACCCCTTCATTTCAACATCTACACCCCCAAGGGATTATAAAATGGAGGGATATTTTAGTAATTTTACCCTAATAAAAATAAAAAATGGGTGCAAGTGTTAAAAATGAGGGTGTGAAGTTCAATACCCTTTTTAAGAATCCTAATTTCTAGAATTTGTACTACAGTAGTAGTCTTTAGAAATCCTAAGTTTTTAAGGATCTGTACTACTATGGGATATGGATAGAGAACAAAAAGGTCGGCCATATTTACAACCTTAAATCAAGGAAATAAATTACTACAAAATACTATTCCCTCCGTCCCTTTTTAAGTGATCCATATGGGAATACGTGCAATTTCAAACCCCTAAAAAACATATTTCTCTATATAATTTTTTAATTTTTTTACACCAAATTAAAGTGCTCATTGAGTACTTTAATTTAGTGCAAAAAAAATTTAAAAACGTTTTACGGAAGTACCTTTTTTAACGTCCACAAAAATACACGTTTTCCAAGTGGATCACTTAAAAAGGGACGGAGGGAGTACAATAAAGGAAAGTCTGAGGGAGAATAAAATAAAGAAGAATCGTGCCTGCCAAGAAAGCCCAAAACTGATCCAATATATATAAGTACAAAACACAAAATAGCACAAACCCTAAAAAGCAAGACATCGACGATGGAGTTCTGCACACGGATTGCTAATCAGCTTATGCTGAAGGGGATTCAAAATGGGTTTAGCAAGAACATAGTCTCTTCTCCATTATCAATCAATGCGGTTCTAAACATGGTGACTGCTGGATCCAAGGGCCATACTTTGGAGCGTTTATTGAAGCTTCTTGGGTCCAAAAATGTCGACGAAATCAATGCAAAATCGAGAAAGATGATGGCGGTGACGGAAGTTGGTGACTGGATCCTCTAAAGATGTCAGCAATGGCCCAATTTTGACCATGGTCAATGGGGCTTGGGTCGACCAAGGTTTTCCTCTAGTAGCTAAATACAAAGAGGAGATTCTAAAAGGTATTTTCAAGGGTGAAGCCAACAATGTTGATTTTGGATCTAAGGTACTATTTTCAAGTACAAATCCCCTCTTCTAGTATGCTTTTGTTGTTTAATTTGTAGTTCAGTCATTAAGTTAATTTGTGTTTCTCAAATTAAAAAAAAACTCCAGTTAAAAACTGCATTGTGAAGTGGGCCGGAAGGAGTATATGTGAAGTGGTGCGATTAGAACCCTTGATTGTTAGGTATGTATTGAAGCATTTCCCTTAAATTAAAACTCCAGGCTCACTACACTTTCGAGGGATCGATCATCCCAACTTCTATGATAACTCCGGAAATTACGTGTTTTTTTTTTAATTTTTTTACTTTTGAAGTACAAAATGCGTGCGCATGCAGGCAAATCAAGTGGTAGATGAAATTAACTCATGGGCTAATACTGCATCAAGAGGTCTTATCAAAATAGGAATTTGGGAATTTGGGACTCTGGCTATGAATTTGATGCATGGATGACCAAAAATAGGGGATTCCATCTTCTCAATGGGAGCGTTGTCTCAGTTCCGTTCATGACTAGCAAGGAAAAGGAAAACTACCATTACGGGGAGTTTGTCGACGGATTCAAGGTTCTTAAAATCCCATATCAAAGTCGCCGAGCCAACAATTTCTCCATGTACTTTTTTCTCCCAGATGAGCGAGATGGATTGCAAAATCTTCTTGGAAAGTTCAATTCCAATTCTGGATTTCTAAATGAGGAGTACTTCGAGTTAGCGAAAGAGACGCTTGATGAATTATGGATCCCAAAATTTAAATTCTCATTTGATTTTGATGTTCTTAATGTCCTGGATGACATGGGAGAATCCTTGTCTATCACTGGGAATCTAAGAGACTTATCAGAGATGATACATAATTCTGGGGATGCTTCATTCTCTATCTCAAAAATGGTTCAAAAAGCTTATATTGAGGTAGATGAGAAGGGCACGGAGGCTGCAGCCACTACTGGTATGGCTTTCCGATTGTTGTGTGCACGGATTTGCCCAAAAATCAGTTTCGTTGCGGATCATCCTTTCGTATTCATGATTAGGGAAGAGGGATCGGGTTTAGTTCTGTTCACAGGGACTGTAATGAATCCACTCAAAAAGGGTTAACCAGGTACTTGTTATTAGAAGCTGAATCTGAATGATTTGGATTATCTCTGTGTTTTGAATAACTGGACCTTTGACGTGTTTAAGCTTACACTTCATGGTTGAAGTTTTCTTTACAATGAATTGTATTATTTCCACTAGCACCGCTTTTGCCTTTGCTACCACAATTGTTATTTTCGTCGTCAATAATTTTTTATCTTTTTTGCCAGCACAATTTGGACAAATTTTTTAATTTTTTTTTGTATTTAATTAGCTATTATTTTCGTTGTTAGTAAATTTGTACTATCAGTTATTGGTCCAAATATGTAAATTTTTTGATTTTGTGTAAACGTTATGAATTAGCAAACTAAAAAAGAAATAAATTGAATTTACAAAAAGTTCATAGAAGATAAAAGTGATAAATAAACATTTGAAAATAAGCATACCAGATGGGAACTTCATGTAGTCTTGGGAACTTTTTATTGGTGGTGCTGCTCGTGAAAGTTGAACCTACAAACTTGAAAGGGTGGGTCCTGATTTCTTATCATGCCAATCATGGTGCAGTTACTGAACTAACCCTTTTTTTTTCACCGAAGAAAAAAGGATGGGAAGGGGCAACCTGCGTATCAACTATCAACTCCCTTTGGCATAACCATAGGGGTTCCCAACCCGCTGTGGAATGTCTAGTTTGAGCCATAGCTACTGCCGGAAAAAGCGAGTCCGTCACCACAGCACCACCTAGGTACCACAGCACCACCTAGGTACTAGATGGACAAAGGACCCACCACGCTAGTCCTACAGTGGCGGGATTCGAACCTGGACGAATCGTGTACGGAAGGAAGGAAGCACTTAAGCCCACTCACCTACTGATCACTTGGAAATTGATCGAACACTTCAGCCAATTCACACAAATCAGTAATTTTAGGGGTGGCTTACCACATTAAATGTGGTCGAGTGTAGAAGATTTTTGCTTAACCTGGAGTCTAAAGAATCCGTAGATCTCACCTAATGAAGAAAGGAAAACATATTAATGATATGGGTGATGATAATGTCAAATCTGTTTTTGATAATGCCTAAATTTCAATGCGTAAATAATTTCTACCATGTGCACGATACAAGTCTCTTATGCACTAAAACTTCGGCATTGGCAAAAACGGATTTGACAACATCCTTTTACTATCGATATATAACGAACAATATGCACCGAGAACAGGTATACTCTGGCAAAGGTTTTCCCCAACCAAAGCCTTAAAACACACGTACTCTGCTTTCAAAAGGTGAGGACTGAGGACAGTGGAGCGTTTTCTCATTGATAGGAAACAAAGCAAACAGACCCATTTCCAAATTACAAAGGATCATTGGATTCAAGCGTACTTTCGCCATTAATCAACAAGCGAATTTGCAGAGAGCAAGAACCACAAGAAAGAAGAACTGACGATGACAAAGCATCTGACATACGCAAAGAGATCTTACTACCCTCCCTCAGAAATCGATAACCCATCTCCTCCAACTCAAGAGAATCAATAGAGAAGTAGTCACTGCATCAACACTGGTAAAAGAGCTCCAAAACCTTACCGTTACTTTGAACCATCAGATCCTCCAAACCAACATCTTCTGCAACAACAGATTCTCTTTGTCTCAGTACGCTTAGCTCACTATCATAAGCCGTGCGTGACTCTGAGTGGCTGAGGATTTCCCAAGCCCTCTGCACCTCTAGAAATCTGTTTTCCGAGTCATGGTCTGGAATATAAGGTTTGGAAGTCTTTCGCATTTTATCCGGGTGGGAATCAAGGATGGCAGACCGATAGCTAGCACGAATTTCTTCGTAGTTTGCATTTTCCCTCACACCTAGAATGTCATAGTGGGTTTTATGGACCAAGTTGTTGTGTAAAAGCATGGTTGAGAAATGGAAGTTGCTTGTATCCAACCGCTTCAGCTGCAAATCCAAATAACATTTCAAATTCAGATGTCAGTTAGATTTGCATTAAGGAACTGCACTAGAAGGCCTCTATCGTTTAGAAGGCAAGAAATTGAAGGAAATTCAAGAAAATTCAACTAGAAAAGCAGTTAACGAGTTTATTTGAAAGATAAGAAGTTCAATAGTGTCCAGAAGGAAGCATTTATACCCGAAGAACGAACGGACGCTATTGCATTGTATGGACTTTGGTGCTGGGAAAATGCAGAGGGAAAGCACAAGGAAAATACAATAAAATGGAGACCTGTTTCCCCTCGGCGTTTTCTATCCCAAATCAACACTAAACCCAAATATAAATTTATCCAAACTTAAGGAAAATAGCAGCAAAATGACACCTAAAAATAGAAGTATCCCGTTTTGATAACATTATTCTCATTCCTGTATCCGTTGTAGCCAAAACCGAAAAATACTCTCCACTGTTTCTTGTCCCTCGCCAAATTCATGAACTAAATGGAGGAAAAGGAATTGTGGACGTAAATGCCTTTGCAAACAGTCACCCTAATTATTTGGGTGAAGACATCACAAGGCATGCAAGGACAGCAGAAGCAAGAAAAAAGAGGAGCTTATAAGGGCTTAGTCAACCTCAATGGTCAGTCACAGGCTCCACCTACCCTTTTGTTGGGTTAGTGCCATTCCGCAGAACTCGAGCCTCCAGGATGATAAATGTAAGTGCCTCCTCGTACCTCGCTGAAAGGTACGACCCTGCACCAAATTTGAATGGGCGCAGTCTTCCCCGCTCTAATGCTGAATGACACTCAACAAGTCCAAGCAAAGCTTTCGGTGAACTACTATAAAGTTTCCTTGTCCATACAACACTAGCCATTAAAAGCAAAATCTGAAAAAATGCATGATTTGAATTGGCCTCAAAGGACCTCCAAAGTTGATTCTAATAAAACCTTCTGCTTCAAACAGACGATACTTAAAACATTTGAGCTAGCTCCCCTAGCAGGCAATGCTGTGGTGGTGAACCTCTCATTTGTTTTCAGTGCTCCCCAAACCGTGCGGGAAGGTTTCCCATCACACAGCTCACAACTTGATCTTCCGCAGGAACCGTATGTCCGAACAGGCCTGGAAAAAGAGGTAACGTCTCACTTTCCTTTTGCCACTCAAGTATATGGCACCTGCTGTGCTTAGGCCCCTTCTTCCCTTCCCTAATGAAAGAGTCCAGCTCCTGCTTAAATCGGGCGTGCAGGCCTGGCCCCATTTTTAGTAGGTGATTCACATTACCAAAGCAAAAAAAAAAGCTGGATCAAGAAAAGTAGGTACTACAAGCTCTCTTCCCCACGCATCTAACCGGCTCAAGCGGCCGGTTTTGCCGACTAGACCCTATCTATGAGTGATTAAGTAGATACAGAGTGGTGCTTGAAGTTGGGGTGTGCTGTCCCTATTGGGCTGGGCCCTTCCCGTCAATTTCCCTACAATTGCAATCTAATTTCCCATTAAATTAAACCATCTCATTTCGTCGACAAAGAAGAATAATCAGTTCAAATTTTGGTTGATAAGAAACAGTTAACAAAGAGCAAGTTAATTACAAAAGATCGGTACAAGCAATGAATAGCCAAATAAGAAAGGAACAGCATACAAATCTGACAGGTCTCACATAATATGATAATAATACCAACAAGAAAAACAGAAAGGAGACATGAAATACCAGAAATTGGACAAACCTACTTTTGAATCCATCTTTTTCATTTTCAGTTAAGATTCATTCATTCATCAAAAGTAACCACCTACAGAGGCCTCATGAGGAACACCTCACGCAACGGAAAAAATCATAAACTATGAACTGAGAAATGGATGCAAACAATCCGAAGAAGAACCAAACCAAATTTACCAAAAAGAAGACTACTAATTCCACTTTATTTGCACATATTTAATAAAGAGAAAATGTGAAGGGACATCGATAGAATTTACGCAATGTATAGAACGTAAAAACCAGAATGGTTTGCCCCTGTTTTAAGCAAAGAAACAATTTTTACATGCCCAACCTGTACACAACTGCCTCAGTTTTTACTTCAACTTCCATAATCAGTTCAGTTTTTCCTCTTTTCCCCCTCCTTTCCATTTACCAGCTTTGGTCTAAAACTTTCTCACCAAATGAAGGTTAAGGTTTCTCAGTAAATCTCACCAAAAGTGATGAGATTTGCCAAGTAACGAAATCGACAAAATGAAGATTCATCCTTTCTGGTTTATTTATATCCTTTCTGACAATTTCATCTTTCTTTTAATTATCTAAAAAAGTAAAAGGTATCTCCTTTCTTCTTTATTTTTCTCACCATTTCTCACCATCAAAGGGGCAGAAAATTGTAAAACAAGGGTTTTACTTTTCGGATTTCCACAGCACACAATTGGGTTTCCAAACCTTCTTGCATCAATAACTATACGAATAGATACAGATGCGAAATCATCAAAACCTAATGCTTCCGTAACACTTCGTAAGTGAACCCTAAACCCATTCATATGTACATACAAATTCATGTAAGCAACAAAAGACGAAGAAGTGAAAGAGGGCATACCTCAGTTAATTGAATCGTAAGTGGGAATTGTCAGCAAAAAAATCTGAAAAAAGGCTACGTCTTCGTCTTCGTTTCTCTGTCTTCGTCTCCCCAGATGTCTCTGTTCTTGTATCTGGTGTCCACCCGTTATTAGAGCCTATGAGAGCAACTCCAACACTGTTAGGCAAAATAACGAGCTGAAAGTGCCAAAAAAAGTACATATTATGCTTTGCCTCTTCATTTTTTCACAGCATCATTCTAACACTATTCTCTATTCTTGCTATCCCTCCAAACTAACAAAATTAATTTTTCATATCAAACAATAAACAAACATCAAATGTTCACAAATTTGCAAAGGTGGCATCTATACAAAGATCACATGGCATTTTTCAAGGGGTTATACTTTTTCGACGGCTTTTTTTTTTTTATAGGCAAAGGAAAAAAAATCTAAGCAAAAGGAAATTTATTAATTTATAGAACCCAGCTTGAGAACCGTCCAACAGTAGCATCCAAGAATTCTTGGATTGCAAGTGCAAGTGCTTGGCACCATGGCAGCTTGGTAACGACTATATCAGAGTATCAAACAAAAAATTCCAGATGAGCACACAATTGATCACAATCTAGTAATAGAATCCAGGTTGTAGCCGTACTAAGGATATTATGAAGGCATGCATAATATTGCATAATTGCCTAGGCAGGCAAATTTCCATTTATTTTTGTTGAATTTTCCATCTGTCTCCTACGATTTTCTGGCACCCAAACAGGTAGAGAATTACATTTGTTCCTTCCCACTGTCTATAAATTGTGCATACTTTTTTGTCAAAGTTGGACTTGCGCACATATTGCGTGTGCCCTGACCGCTAGTCTTTATAATACTATCATATGTCCAACTGACATATCGTGGTTGTAGGTCACAAGACTACTTGTATCAAACTTAGCCTTAAATTGAGAGCTTAATGCCAGTACGTGGTCTTTGAATAATTGGATGAGACACAACTCATTTCTTATCGCCAATATCTTTCTGTAATCAGTCATTCTAGTTCGACCCTTTTTTTCCAAAAAAAATATATAACATACAAGAGCAATAATCAGAATTCTATGCGGCACTTTTGTGATCAAAAACTTCGGATTATTCATTTTAGGCACCTCCTTTGCTGTATGAACTTATTTTGTTTGTTTCGTTTAATTCCCTACATTCATTTGTCTCCCATCCCTAGTTTTATATTATCATTACTAGAATGTATTATGGACCACTTGGGTTGTCTTATTACGGTGTGTTTGGGCGCCCTATTTTTTTATTTTTGGCTTTTTTATTGACTTTTTGGTTTTTTGTGTTATGATCAAAATGTGTTTTGAGTTTGGTAGAGTGTTTGGGATATAAGTGCAAAATGTATTTTGTAATAGGAACAGTGTTTGAGAGATATGTGCAGAATGCATTCTATATGTCTTTATGCAAAAAGTGGAAATGAGAAATCAAAAAGCTCCTCCTACTCTCTTTCTCACTTCTCTTCTGTAAACATCCAAAAAAAATATCTTAACTCATTTTCTACAAATGACTTTTAAAATCAGTCTAAAAAATGTGATAATGAAAAGTCAAAAAATCACAAACCAAACACTCTCCTAATGGGGAAGATGGAGCCAGAAGAGGGAGAGGAATTCAGCAAAAGGCCAAGAGAAGGGAGTTGTGCTTCACCGCGGGAGCAAAGGTTCCAAATATTTGTACAATGCTCTTCAATTTTATTCTTGAAATGTAGATGAAATTCTGGCCAAGTAATTTTATTTATTATATATTATTTCTGGTTTCTTTTAGTTTGTTCAATTAATTGTATGGCTATCTAGCTTTCATTTTGCTAAATGATTTTCTTGAGCATCTAACATTGGGTGTATGGTTTTTGCAAACTCAAACACTACGCCATATAACAGTTTTCATAGAATATATAATTGAGAAATGATATAGTCTATGCTAGAGAAGACGGGTCGTGCTTTGACAACTTTAGTGTAGTGTAGTGTAGCGTAGTGTAGTATAGAATCGAAGGCGATTAGTGATAGATCGTTATTAGATTACCTAGTAGGTAGTCGAAGCTGATTAGTAACAGGTCGTGCTTAGATTATCGGTTAGAGTCGGAGATGATCCGTACCTATGAAGATATGCTATGTTGATGATTAACTATATTTATCATTTGACTAGGGGTGCTCACGGTCCGGATTGGCATGAATCCAATCCTAATCCGCGAGTCACGGTTTTTTGAAAATAGAATCCGTGTCCAATCCAAAAGTCCCACGGTTCGGTTCCAATCCGATCCGCTAGTCACGGATCGGTTCCGGATTTGTCCACGGATTTTCAACTTATTCTAAAAAAAATCATCAATTCATTTAAAAATCCAAACTCAACATTGAAACAAACACTTCACTAGTACAGTTAATAGATGATAATATAAAGCATCAAGAAGAAAATAGAAAGAGTAGTCACTGGAAAGAAATAATGAAAGTTCATTAAACATTCCAACAAATTAATAGAACAAATCTAAACTTGAACATTATGGAATTAAAATAGATAGCCAAAAAATAATACCGAAGATTCATTTTGGATTCCAAACACAGTAGGCTATAAACCTTCCATATCAAAATATCAAATTGTCAATATTATAAAGGTGGTAAAATTATTTATCTATACTTATATATTTATTTTTAAAAAAATTATATATAATAAAAATCTCACGGTCCAGATTGGCTAATCCACGGTTTTAAAATCAAAATCCGTGTCCGGACCACGAGTCACGGTTTTTTATTTTTTGAATCCGTGTCCGGACCATTAATCCACGATTAAAATCCAAAAGGCATGGATCGGTTCGGTCCGGACCGGATTCACGGTTCACCGGTTTTTTTTAGCAGCCCTACTTTTGAAGATTCTAGCGGGGCTAGTCGTTGCCACAGCTCACAGTTGAATTAATTGCTTAAGACCTTAATTTAATCCCATACGACAGTTACAAAGCCAGGGTGGAATTGAAATTTCGAGACCTTCACTATCTCTTATCTCTATTCTCGATTTTATTTCATGTTTTTTAATTTATGTGTGTTGTATTCGAAACCTCAAAAGCTTTTATTGTTTGCTCAAATTAAAGTGGAAGATAATTTTAAGAATCGACACACTTACTTTCCTGTGGATCGACTCAGACTTGGTTACTATGCTAAGCAAATCGTTAGTTATAGTCCGGGTTGATGTAAATAAATACTTAATTTGAAGGCCGTTTGGTAAACACAAAATGACATTTTCAATATATGTCAACTAAAGACAGAATGCAGAATTGGAGTATGGCAGTGAATGAATCTTTGTGTGCTCTGTGGTTGGGAGTCACAATCATTTGTTTTTCAGTGTGCTTATTCTTCTGCTCAAATCTCTTTTGTGCAAGCAGGAGCGCCATTGATAGAAATCCTCTTAGTCTAGATCAAGAAATTGAGTGGGCTATCAATTCAGAATGTGCGCAACTCAGTGGAGGAGGTCTAGGAATGACGACCTTTGCTCCAATTGGAATGTAGCCTCACTCATTGATAAAATAAAAAATAAAATTCCTACAAAATGTTACAAAGTTCACAACAATAACTGGCCGGAAATGGGGAATTCAACAATGAAACCTACATTTTTATATAGGTGGGATAAAAACAATACTTAGCTGTAATGACCCGGCTCAGCTGACCTGTTAACTCTTGGCCTAATATGATCATTGAAGATGAGAGAGAGCTTGATGGGGTGGACTATGACTACGATACAACCGACAAAAGCCCTCCTCCTGCCACAGTCTCCCACGAGCGTACAACTGAACTATGTGAATTTATTCAAACGCATTGTCGCATCAGGATAGGGAGACTCATTCACAACTCCAAGAGGACCTAGTTCAGCACTTGTGGCAACTACACGGAGATTCTTAATAGGTTCATATAGTAGTTTATTTTATCATGTTTTCTGAATAAGTCTTTATGGCTTTTGCATAAGTTTAATCTGTTCCTCCACTCTTGTAAGGCTTTTGCCTGGTTGTACTACGTCATCTTTAATATTTAGAACATCAATTTCTATCTTTTTTCATCTTTGACTGATAAATTGGGACCAGGCCATCAAAGGGACAAGAAACCCTAAAATTGAAGCCCTGATATCCAATGCAATCCCAAATACTAAACTCAATACTCCTACTAGGAATGTTTATCTACTAGACCCCCATAGAATCATGTTTAAGGATCTAAATAGCCCATCAACAACAGCAAAAAGAGAGAGAGACGGGAAGAGAGAGAGAGAGAGCCTTGCCGGTTCGATTTACGATTTTGGGCTAGTTCTGATTCTGAACTCACCAAGTTGTGATTCTGATCGCGTACAGAGAGAGGTAGGAGTTCTGCGGGGTTGTGGACTGATGGTGGTGGTTTAGAGGAGTGGATCGGCGGCGATCGGAAGAACCAGTCCTTGGAAGAAGAAAAAATTAGCGTCAAATACAGGGAGAGAAGAAAGACCGAGAAGAGGAGAAAGGGCAGTGGGAGGACCTGGCTACATGTAGCCAGCGAAAAGGGAGGAAGGCAAATTGCCTAGGCAAGTAAAGAGCCTCTAGTAACAATGAAAATGGGCTCTGGCTAGCTACAATAGCCAACAAGGCTGATGTAGAGAGCCTGTTGGAGTTGCTCTGACCTTCAAATTTTCTTAAGTTTTCTCTTTTGACCCAAATCATTATCTTATTTAATTTTTTTCCTCCATTTTCTAGGTGTGATTTGGGGTTAATAATATGGGGTAAGTGATTATTCAGTGCCCTTGTAGCACAGTCACGTGGTGTTTCGTGAGCCTTCTCCAACATATTTTGGTATAAGAACCACACACTTGGTGATGGAGCTCACACTAATATGTGATGGAAAAGGCGCCTGGATATTTACTCCTCGAGCTCCATCACGCATTTACACATTGTTGTGGGTTCCACCATCATATGTGGCACTCACGCCAATGTGTGGTGAAGAAGGGTCTTGAAGCACTGAGTAATCATTTGGAGACAATGGATGAACCAATCCAGACCGGCCGAATAATCTTGTTTGACCTTGTTTTGTGATTTAGAGATCGAATTCTTGTTCCGAAAAATAAAATTGATAATTCTTGTTCAATTAATTGATAAAAAAAAAAGTGAGTTGTCTTTTACAAATTGCGGTACAATTTGGTAAGGAGGATTTTTTTTGTGCGTGTGTGAAGGGTATCGATAATGAATTTAAATTGGAGAAAATTTGACTTCCAATACAAAATGTCACAATTATATAGTAGAAATTAGCCTGCACACATCTTCGTGACTGCAAATCATACCCCTATTGCATACCAAGTTTTGAGAAAAGTAGCAAGTAGAGGCTGGTTTACATTACCTTAACACGCATCAACAAATCCTGAGAAACCCGCACGCAATGGTTTTTTAACTCAAGGTGTTAGGTTTAGTTTACACACATCAACTAATCCTAAGAAACCCGAACTCAGTGTGAGTCACAATACTCTTATATTACGTGTCCGAAATAGTATACTATAACCATAAAATTACTTGGAGTGTCAATTAATCAAAAATAAAAGATTGCTAGTTTACATTGCCAATATCTTGAAACAACTTTCACATAGTATTACATACATGGACAAAACCAAGTGCACACGTGACGATTTTAAAGCCCCCTAGCTGTCTTTAGTAGTGGATCTTCAAAGCATCGATGGCACGTTCCCATATCATAAAATCCAACCACCATGTAAGAGTGAAAGAAAAAAATCAAAATCCAGAATGTCATGTCCAGAGACTACAATACAATGAGCTTCAGGTGGGTATTTGTTAAGTGTTCGCAATACAGTTCACAGTTTGTCTTCAGATTTGCTACCATTTCTTGACAAAAATCCGATCATGCACTAATAACACCTGAGGCCCACGGAACAATTACTGGCACATTTGGGTGGGAGTCCCTGTACCATTCAGGATACCTATCCTTGAAATTCAATTTGGGTTTTTCTGCCTGCATGGTATCATCAAACAAGAATATCAGAGAGGTCAAAATTCCAATAAGATTAAACTGCAAGATAGGTTATTTCAACAAGATAATGACAAATATCTGTTGTTGCAAGGTTCTTTGAAAAGCTATTGAATTGTTCTGATTGTTTTAATTTGCTGCTTTTTCGGACATGTATCACTTTAAGCTTAAACCATGTTGTATCTTTTTCAATGAACTTGAGAAATAAGAGTAGCTCCATAAGAAGATAACCGAAGCTTACATATTTGAGCCAGCATTCCGTATGTTTGTGCTCATAGACATCGGGGGAATAGCACCCAGTCTCTGATGGGCAATAAACCCATATGTTGCATTTGTTTTCACCCGGTTGGGCATTTCTAGCATGATCCAAACAGGCCTGACAACAGTCATACGCACTTTCTTTATGATGGGTAAGACCCCATCTGACAGCAATACCAGCATAATCTGAATGAAGCTCGGCATTGCATTCAGGAGGAACTTGCCTGCCAGCTAAAATTTCTTCCTCTGGGAACAACATATATAGCTCAGAAAACAACCATTCAAGAGGAAAATACATGAAAAATCAAGTATTTGCCCTCTAAACATGGATATAAGAGGGAAGTCTGAAAAGAACAGGGCATAAAAGCAGTTAAGCACCTGTGAGTTCGACCAGAGGTCAATTATCCATACTACGAAATAATTTGAAATTGATGATAAAGAAAATGAACAAATTTCTCTCCTTCGCATGCAGATAAAAAGAAAAAGAAAAAATTTGAAGTGGGACCTGTAGAAAGAACAGGTTAGGTTATCTGGATTGAAGAGAGCTGCAGATGGGGGTGGGTTTTAAGCTGGAAAATAAATACTGGCTTAGTATTACCTTCGTCTGCTGCACCGTCCGGCTTGTCATCATGTTCCTTGTTATGGAATTCAACGGGTATCCAAAGGCCAATATCTTCCGACAGCTGACTCCAACCAGACTCCAAAGCTCTTGCAAGCATCTCTACAAGCATTCAGTTTGCAATTTTAAGTAACAATGATTCCTTTAGATAAAAATGTAAACAAAAAGTGAAGTGAAGTGGATTTAAATTTCCTACAGGCAAAATAGTCCTCAGACACAAAAAAGGAAAAAACAACCTGCAAAACATAATTAAAAAGAGGGAGGAGATTCTACCAGCTTCCCCTGGAGGAACAGTTGAGTTCAAGGTCCTTCTAGGAGTTATCTGATTTGCTTCTTTTAGCTTTTCCTTGCGCCAGCTTTCGACTGCTTCTGTTCAGGATAAAAATAGCAAGCAGGTATCAGGGATAATAGGAGACGTCATATTATGCATAGGCCATCCCGGAGTGGCAGAAAATACCACTGGCACCAAAAAAAAAAAAGAATATTCAAAATTGCACTGGAAGTAGCCAAGGAACAGATACAATGAAAGAAATAGAAGCTAAAGAGGCTGATGATCAGGTTTCTGAAGGAATTCCAGAATTGAAAGAAGAGAGGAATTCCAAAATTAGAAGAGGATTTGAATTGTGCGGACTATATTGTTAACGGGGATGTAAAAGTTTATGCGGTGTTGGAGGACACACCTAAGACAGAAAAACTGGATCTCTGAGTTTTCAAAGGAGGTAAACATGAGGGAGGATACCTCACAGTGGAGGATCTTAAGGTAAGTCACATATCATGGTAAAAGTCATTTGGATTCCCTAGATGCCTCTATAAGAACGTTACAAACGTCTTACTTATCCAAGATAAAAGATGATTTCAAATGACGTATGCTTGATGCAGAATTTAAAGCCCTAACAAAAATACTGAAGGCTGCTGCAAGTAGGGTGCAAATTCGTGGTCTATCCTGATGTTGATACAGCTGGAGATATATCTTGGGAATAGCCCATCAAATTCTGAAACAGCTCCTAAAGCAGCTCATTTTCTATCTAAATCGAGTAATCATTAGCAAAAATTATGAAACAGATCCTCAAATGTAGTGATAGTACATAAGAAACGAATCAAAATGCATTACTACATCCATCAACTGGATATATTCCTGCTCCATGCTTAGCATTACAACAACACGTATTGGTACTCACTTAACATTTCAGTGAACTCATAGACACTTTACTAGTTTACCACTTAACCGGTACATGCCAGAAATTGTAAGGTTTGGAAATCTCATGCTTGAACCTTTTATATGGGTTCTTCATGTAAACTGCATGGGAAATTTGTACGCGAAACAATATACAACCTCCAACAAGAAACAACCTCCAAGCTTCATCGAAGAGTTCAAGATTCATTATCGGGCTGTGTGACTCCTCATTCAGGAACAAAGGAAGGTTTCAAGCATCTAGGATGAAGGAGCAAGGACAAAAATCTCATAGGTAAAGTCACCTAGGAGGCTAGGACCAAGACTCAGACCTTAGACGAAATCTAGGGTCGTCAATGGCAATAAAGCGCAAGACTGATCGACCAATTTAGCTAATTGAATATGACCTATTTCCCCTCCAAAGAACATAACATGTGATATCTTTGGAATCTAAGAAAGACACCAATTTCAAATGAAACTACACTCTAAGGCCACCATTTTGGGCACTAATTTGGCCCAATTGGAGTCCAAACGACGGCTGTACAAAGGACATTATGGCTCTTGTTAGAAGCAATGTTCCAAAACTCGCTAGGCGCTAGTCGGGCGGAGAAGGGCCGCCTAGGGACTAGGCATCAACTAGTTGGCTTCCTAATTTAAGCGTTGGACCACCGCCTAGGGCCTAGGCGGGGACTAGTCAGCCTAGGCGGCCGACTTTTAGAACACTGGTTAGAAGTTGATGGTTTTAGACCAAACAACTGACATACATGGGCAGAGTGCAGACACTAGAAAGTAGACACATGTTCACTGATTTAACTTCATCTGTTCACCTTCATCGAGTGCTCCAACTCTTGGATCTTACAACCAATCTTTGGGCAATTTTGGGACCTTCAAAAAGAGATACAAGTTCTTTTGTTTTGAGTACTGTGCCTAAGACATTGTATCACCATGCCAATTTGTACTGCATTCGTATAGTAGGAAGGTAAAGGATAAGCATTTTGAAATTCAGGAAGAGTTGCGTTGCGGGTCATATAAAGGTTTAAAGGTGATCTTGAGAAAATACATAGCAGTTAAAGGTGGTTGGGAAGGTTAAGAGCTAGCCTTGTAAAATCCCATAATTGGCATGGTTGAGCAGTGTTCGTGAGTAAACTTTGGATTGGTTAGTTAGGTTGGTAGAAAGCGTCACCATATGCTGCCATAGTGAAGCAGGCATTAGGTAGTTGTAAGTTGGAGGTTACCTAAGCAGAACCCTTCATAAAATCTAGAAGTGTCCTTCTGAACAAGGAGAAACCTTCACAAATCCTAGTGGTTGTCCTTTCGAGGAGACAATAAGTCAATAGTGACTTCCCCTTTGTATATTACAGACTGTCCAGGTGTTCTTAAAATCCTTCATTCATGAATTGCGTCCATCAACCAAGGACGTTGAAGAAGAGAGCTGAAAGGATGTAGGCAAGATGTACAACCAGTATAAATGCTTGTGTTCATCTCTTTGATCCATGTGCTTTAACAATCATATAATTGTGTTTGGTTGATGTGAATGATACTCATGTCATGAATGCTTGGTTAAAGAAATAGAGCACACGGATTTCAAAATGTTTTTTATTTTTGTTTTATACTAAACATCATAAACAGCCAGACATTCCCATTACTTGATTGGGCATTACTGGTTGTTACTAGTTAAATCAACCATCTACACTCCCAACTCGCAAATTGGGAGGAACCTGCACTAGTCAAAATTTAATACCACCCAATTCAAAACTCATGTTAAATTGGGCAACATAGGGCTCAACATGGGACATAGAGAGGGGATTGGGACAAGAACATCTCAAAATAATTGAAAAAGAATATGTTGCAACTGGTGCTTGTAGCATTTTGACTTTTCTTTCAAAATGTTTATGTTTAGTCCAGTTACTCCAGTACACACCAATTAGCAAGAAGATCAAAAGAACAGCGGCTCTAACTCCCCCTAAACTTACATGAACAAGGTTGATTTCCCCAGAAACAGGGAGGTGTTAAAGCAGACATTATAAACAACTGTTCGATATTGCAATTTTTTTATGCAGAACTAGTGTAGCAAAAGATGCCGTAGGATAAGTTATAAAACTGGGTTACAAGCGATAGTGACATAGAGAATAGACTACAAAGTACGAATTAACAATGACTCCATCATGCAACAAATGAACAGCGTCGACAAAGGTACTCAGTGAAGTGAGATGCACTGACCTCGCTGCTCAGTCACATTGGCATCAGCTCTCAAGCCCCTCAACCTCTCCAGTATCTCATCCAGTATCTTCTGTTTCAATTGCTTCGGCAATTCTATTCTGCTTTCTTCCTTTAAAAATTGCTGCTTCATTTCTTTTACCTTCTCAAACAGCAAAAAAGTCACTCATTACACTTGCGAAACCAATGTACCTAAGCAATATCATAAAAAGTTTTACCAAGATATATAACCTCGTACAGAACAATCACTGCAAATCCCAAAACCTAGAATCAACGGTTCTTACCAATTCAATAAGCTCTACAGGTTCAAATGCTTTTCGTATTCTAGTTGACTCTTCCATTTTCCTAATCTGATCTGGAGTGTAATTTACAACTGCGTACAAAAAAAACCATCAGCAAACAAACATAACAAAAAAAAAACCCAATTAGCAAATGGGTTCTTCGGAAAAACATCAAATTCACTAAAAGTTAAGACAAAACCCAGATCAAAATAAAAGTGAGGGCAAAAAACAACTCACCAGTTTGTGAATCGTTAATAGAATAGATGTAAAGCGAAGTGTACAAAGAGTGAAGAACAAAGAGAGCAACGACAATGTTGATTGAGCATATGAGGAGAGTGGTCCTCTTGTACGAACACCATTTCCCTCTTCCATTATTATGCCCCCACGAGTCTGCCCTCGCCATCTTCTTCATCTGCGTCTTTCCTTAACCTCGTCTTCATCCCATCATCTCTCTCTCTCTCTTTCCACTTTTCTCTCTCTATATGTATCTAATGTATCACTCTTCCTACAGATTTTGTTTTTGGATCCAACGGATCAATCGATGGATTGGGCGATTAAGCGCTTTCTTTCTTCTGGGTTTGGCAAATCTGGGTTTTTGTCTTCGATGTGATGAATGTTAACTGGGGATGGAAACCAGTGGGGAAATGTTTTGGTATTGTTGTTCGCTTTTTGTGGTGCAATTTTGGTGCTAAATTGCTCTGATCCAAATCATGGGTCGTAAACTTTACGCTCTGTTTCACATCTAGGAAAAGAAAGGGAGAAAAAAAAAAGAGCTAATTTTGGGGCTCCATTTTTTTATGCAAGCACTCCAAAATTTAATGAAGTTACAAAACTACCATTTTCAAAATATAAAAATTACTGGAGACACTCCACCCCGAAATTATCTCCTCATTTACTTGAGGCACTCCTAACGGAAATATGAACCAAAACCTCTTTCCGTTGGCAGCAGATCCTCTGTCTAAAGCTACCTGTCCGACACCTCTATCCCACGCTCTTAGTGCTGCCATGCACGTCGCCCTTTTTATCGGCAACTCTGTTAATGGCATTGTTAACTCAAGGCAATTGTTACTTTTTTTTTTTTACAATATCCTTCGGATAAAAAAAATAAAGTATTCCACGT